>JAJONR010001337.1:0-117635 GCA_029582245.1 Solanum etuberosum
CCAATATACCCTGCCAGAGGTATAAAGGCATGACTGGCGTGATCACTAAAATGATGCCCACAGAGGGGACTTACAACCTACGAGGCACGTAGTTCTGGAACTATACGGGTACGCTGAACCCTAGTCCAACTCGGTGTTAAGTCTACTCCCAACTGAATATGTATGTAACACATTATGACTGAATTCTGTAAAACACGGATAGCTCGATGTTCTTACATGCAAACTCTGAGAATGCGATAATTATATCTGATAATATGACATTCGTAAACTGAAGCATGTATATAACTGAAATAGCTGGCCTAGCATGTGTAATTCATGAACTAAAGGAACTACATAGCTAGGGTTCTGAATTTCATACAAGAAACTGAGCAACAACATGATAATCTGATTTGGATCATTCTAACAACTAAAACCCAACAATTTCTAACATTCAAGAAACCCTAGGTCTAGATAATATCAAGGGAATCAAGATTCTGAGTGAATTCTAGGGACCTAATGGGCGAAAGAAACCCACTAGTGAAATCCCACATACCTGGTGATGAATTCCACGGAGAAATATTTCAATTTTAGGACTGAAACTGACGAAAACTCGCTATGTTCTTGGAAAAAGGGTTTGGTCGACTCTTTCTCCCCTTTTGCTCTGAGTTTGCTAAATTTTGGAGAATAAATTGACTAGGGTAAGTTCTAATTAAGTTACTAGGCTTAAACTGACAAAAACTATGTAGGGGTCCAACGCATAAGGAAAAGACCAAAAAACCCTCACTTAACTGTTGTCGGGGTCAACTGATGGACTGACCGACGGACCGTGGATGGACCGACGGTCCGTGCTGGTCAACCGTCATTCGTTACTGGGAGTTGAATAATGAGGGTCTGACCTACGACCCTGGACCACGGACCGTGGTCTGACCTACAGTCCGTAGGTCCTAGCGTAGGCTGACCGTTAGCTGATATTCTGGGGGGTTTCTGGGACAGTAATCTGGGGCCCGACCTACGGCCCTGGACCACGGACCGTGGTCTGACCTACGGTCCGTAGGTCCTGGCGTAGGTTTGGACTTAGAATAATTTTTCTAGGGTTTTCTAGGAGGGGATCCAGGTGGTGAACCACAGACCAGGACGGACCGTGAGACACACTACGGTCCGTAGGTGGTGCCCGTCGGTGGCACCTGTAGCTTCTCAAATCTGCAATATGGTCTGTCTAGGATACGGGGTGTTACACCTCTGATCACTCAGGCCATGCTCCTCAAGATGGGGAACCTAGCCCATTCTGTCGATGTGCGGGCTTCTCGGCTTGAGGCCGAGGTGCCCTGGATGATTGAGCGAGCCATCACAGCTGCACTTACACCTCTTCAGGCTGCCATTGATGCTCTCACTGCGAGAGTAGTGACTTGTGAGAGAGGACATGGGGTGACTACTGAGGTTACGACTTTGAAAGCTGAGGTTTCTGAGCTTAGGAAGGATGTGGACCATCTTAATTCCACAGACTTCACTTCGTTGTTTGGGTCAGTTAAGATCCCTGAGGATCCGAGTGCTGAGATTCCAGCCCAAGCTGAGGTACCTCCGACTACCACCGGAGATGATATTATGGAGGATGTTACTGCTGATGAGTCTGAGGCCGAGACCGATGAGGAACAGCTTGAGGAGCGAGATGCTGCTATATATGATGATTTGGAAGACCTAGAGGGTGCCATGGTTGAGACTGCCCGACAGGCTTCGTTGAGAGAGACTTCTATGCCAAGCTCTAGTGGAGCCAGTGTTGATGTTACCTAGGGCACTGATGCCCAACCCCATAGTGTGACCCCGGGCACTGATGCCCCGACAGATAGGGCAACTGTGTAGACAGGATCATTCTTTACCCCTCTCTCTGTTGTTTTTGTGATTTTTTGTGTTTTTAGTTGCATTTGAGGACAATTGTTTTTCTTTAGTGGGTGGGGTAAGGTATTTCCATACCTACCTCTTGTGATTCTGCTTTATTTGTGAATTTTGGGTATTTTGAGCTATATATGTGTTTTGATTTTTATCTTGTGGATCCTTGTTTTGAATGGAACTGGTTTTGACCTATTTTAAAATTTTGTGTCACCCCGATTGTTTGTGATTGTGGCTTGTGGCTGTTCTTGTGCAAATTTGAGTATCGGTTATGATCAATATTGGTGACTTGAATAGTGCTCTTAATTGAATGAAATGAATGTGCGGCTACAATGAGGCCAATGAAGTTGCATAAACAATGTGTGAAATTTTAGCATCTCGTTGTGACTAGCCGGTTATCGAATGAGCCTCTTGTGATGAACATTGCATACTAGCAAAAGTGTGGAGTCTTGTTTGATATTGGTGTCAATGCCTGGTGTGTTGAGATTACTTTGAACAATTGTGTGATGACACCTAGAATTTGTCCCGTTGGTCCGGTTGACTAAGTGATGCAAGCACTTTATATGATCTTAGGCAACGATTTTGAAGAGTGAAACAATTTGACAACAACCTCTTTTGTGGCCAACCTTGTGAGATGTGTGAACCTTGCTTGAACCCTATTGAGCCTGACCCTTTTCTTGGAAGAAACTTGAACAATTGTGATCCCTCTTTATCCATCTACCATAACTTTCATGAAGTGTGGTTTGTGTGAATATCCAACTTAGGAGTGATGAAAAGAGAAGGAAAGTCAAGAAGTGTGAAAAATTTCCCTTTGAGTAATGGTTTTGAAAAAGATGGAACCCCTCCATATATTAAAAAAAAGAGAAGAAAAGAAAAGAGAAAAGAAGCAAAGAAAAATAATGAAAAAATTGTGAAATAAAGTGATGAAAATTACAAAAGAAATGGGGTATCTGGTAATTCATTTGAAGTTGAATAATGGGGAGGATTATGAGCATGTTTGAATTGTTAAAGAAAACAAGGAAAGTGATGATCAGACCACACTTCATGGAGGTAGCAGCCACTGAGCCTAAATGACCATACCTTGACACTCAACCCCATTACAAGCCATGGAAAGACATTTGTGATCTTGAGTGAGCTGAAACAAATGTTGATTGGAAAATAAGGGCAAACCGATGGGTGAAGTCAGGCATGTGTTCATCTTTGTGAGTGTGAGAGTTTTATGTGATTCCAGAACTTTAAATTGCTGAGAAATAGTGTGTGAATATGGAATCATCTTTGTTGTGAGGGTATTTGAGTACCTTTGTTGAGCTTGAACTTGCATTTGAAGCAAGTATTGTGAACTTGAGCATCTTTGGTAATGGTAAGTCACAATTTGAATCTTTGAGTGCACAATTGATCATTGCATGAGTATATTGAGCCTTGTTGTGTGCATTCATGTTGAGTCTTATGCAACACTGTTTAAGACATCCTTTATGAACTGCTGATCTTGAGTTTTACTTGAGGACAAGCAAAAGTTTAAGTTGGGGTGTTGATGAGTCTGATATTTGGACTCATTTAGGGCTTTGTTTTGATAGATTTAGTGTCCTCAAATGCCTAATTTATGCTATAAACTGATGTTAATGCCTTGATTTTTAGGTATATGGATTGAGGAGCAAAGCAAGGACACTAACATGCAAAAAGGAACAAAACAAGCTGAAGAAATGAAGAAGGGCGAGCCTGAGGATCGCCAAGAGCACTCGGCGTGTCGCCGAGTGTCTAATCTCACCGCCTACAGTTCCAGTGTGCCAAACCCTGAAGGAAGAAACCAAGTCGGTGACGAAAAGGAGCAGTCGGCGAATTGCTGAGTCGTTCCGTGAAGCAAAGATAGATCGCCCAAAGTTACAGACCTCGAGGATGCTGAATGCTAAGGCGAAAAGGCGATGGAAGAGGTCAAAGGGCGGCTCGCCGAGTGGTTTGGCGAGGATGACTTACTTTGCCGAGTGGCCCTTCGTGGCTTATTTTCGGCGACTATAAATTACATTTTGAACATTAATTTAGGATCGAATTTTTAATCCATCTTAGTGTAGAACAGTTTTCTCTGAAGTTTCTAAGTAGACTTGAAGGTTTTGAGACTCAATTTGGAGATTTTGCAAGTGGGTTTCGAATTTTCTTCGAATTGGAGCATTGTAAAGCTTGAATTCCTCTTACCCAGTTGATGACTAATCGATTCGGAAATGATTTTTATCTTTTTATGATGTTCGGCTAAAATCCCAACTCTTGGTGTGTGATCATATGATTATGGGTTGAATTAGTGTGTGGGTATTGTTAATTACTAGTTTAAATGTTATTTTGAAGTGGGTTTAATCATTAATTATGGTTTAATTTATGAATTGTAGTTGCAAATGCAGTTCTATTTTAGTGTTCTTGGCTAGCTCGAGAGAGAGGTTTTAGAACTAAAATTATTGATTAATGATTTGTATGTATTGGGTTGATTTGGGTTCAGCTCTAGAGAGTGAATCCTAAACCCAGTCCTACCCATCTTTCTCGAGAGAAGATGCATTAAGGTTTTGGGTTGTTCTTAATTGCTATGCTTGTTGATGTTCGAGAGAAATCAGTTGAAGCGGAATAGTTGTTCGAGAGAAAGCTATTTCAATTATAGTCTAGCCTACCCACTGATATTTAGCTATTTACTAGTAGTTTCAATTACCCATATATCGAAATTTTTCTATAATCAATCACATCCCGAGAATTCCTCTCCTTATTGTTATCTCATTGCTATTTCACTACTTTGTAGTTGATAATTGCAAATCAAAACCCACATCTGACATTTGATGTCACCCCTTTGATTTGTAATGTGTCCTTTTCCGATAATATCTATTCCTATAGCTAGTTAGATCACATTTGTACTTCATAGTCGAATTTGAACACGTACCGCTCCCTGTGGGATTCGACCCCAACTCAATTGTTGGGTTTTATACTGCTTAACGATCGTTTGCACCTAGAATTGGATGAGGTGTGCTTGAAACGTTAATCAAGAGTCTAGGACTACATCTCGCTTTTAGCTCGAATGCATGATTCATTGGAATAAGGGTGCATTCTTTCGAATCCAAACACTTAAGCTCACTCACGGGCTTCTCTCAAGCCCTTTTATAGTTTCTTGACTTACTGAAGATTTTAATAGAGAGTAACTCATTGATAAGGATCTAGGCTCTGTTATAATAACCAACTTTAGTATGAGGGATGGTCGAATGAATTTGAGAAACGCACGAGTCTGATTATGTTCCTTATGACACAATTCTATTACACGATTTAGAGTATGAAAGAATAGGAAATATCTCATAAATGTCATGTAGCCTCCTGATTAAAAGTGTGGTGCACAACACACCCATAAACAAGACTCTACTAGACATGGCTTCATAGACACCCAGGACACTTGAACTTTGTGCTCTGATACCAAGTTTGTCACGACCTGAGCCTAATCCCTGGACGTGGCCAACACTCGAGAACCATTGATGGCCCCCAAGCGAACCCTCATCATGGCTGACTACAAGCGGAATACTAACTCATGCATAGAAAAGTATCAAACTGAAAGAAATGCTAAATCAACAGTGTAATAAATCTCAAAACACTTTGAATATACTAAGTATGAAACATAAGTTTTAAATGAAACATCTGAAACTGAAAGACTCTGCAAAACTGTCTTTCTATGAAGCCTCTACTGTACAAAGATGAGTGTCGGGACAATACCCATGACTCCTCAAGAGAACTACTATTAACAACTCATAAAACTGGAGTCCTCCGGATGCAAGGAGGTCTCACTCAAAAGCTGACAAGCGGATGAAGTGATCTCAACGGACTCTTGTTGAGGATTCTAAGAACTTGTATCTGTATCATTAAAAGATTATGTCGAATGACATCAATACATTAAATGTACGAGTATGCAATATAGCTGAATAATAAATAACTGAATGAAAGGACTACAATATATATAGATATATACTCAACTGAATGTAAAGAAATAAAGGAGGGAAATCATTAAAACTTTACAAAAATACTTACTCATCTCTAAACTCAACATATTAAGTGATATAATAAAAATATACTTTTTACACTATTTGAGAGATTCTCTAATTGACAACCATGACAATAAGCTACGTGATGATACAACGTATTGTCCATGCTGTCAGAACTGTCATATACCGTGCCGGGGTATAGAACCTCTCAACTAAGTGGATCCACTAATCAATAAGGATTCATCTAAAAAGTATGATCTCATGTACCCATGCTGGCAAGACATGGTTTATGAGGATTTTGAGTTGTCTGAACTCATTCCTATATTGGTGCTCAATACTACTCCCAATATAATATATATACACACACACACACACACACTCATTCTCAAATATATAAAACATACTCTTTCTTTGGTTTGAGATAATTCCTCAAACTATCCTCTTAAAAGAGGTAATGCTCTGAAATATTTGAGCTCATAAAATCATTTAGAAATTAAAATTTCTCTTTTCTCACTTTAAAAATGATATCTTTGGGAAATACTTAGTTCCCTTGTACGCTCTCTCAAAACATCTCTTCAGATTCTACTCAAAACTCTACTTTACTTTTCTCAGAAATCAATTTAAGATAATGATTGGTTAAAAAGATTTCTCAATAAATAACTCAATAATAAGGTTCATGTTGTAAAATAGACATGAACAATCAATTCAAGAATCTCAATACATAATATACAACAACTCAACAATTAGGAATAGAAATTCGGAATGCAACTATACTACTCATCTCAAGAATACTCAAAATCAAGGATAAAGACCCTAGATTACTCTTTCTCTGAATTTTGACATATGTAGGGAGTGAGGACGAACTAGTCCAACACTATGATAGTCTTACATACTTAGGAAGAACAAAGTTCTAGGCGAAATTGATGGAAACTCGAAGAACGCTTGAAACCCTAGTTTTTTCTCCTCTTGAAACCTTACTCTAATGATTTGAAGTGTTAGAATGGATGAGAAAAGTCTGAAATACCCTTAATTAACAGAAAATGCAAAACCCCAGTCACGCCTAACGGAGGTCCTGACGGCCCATCACCAGTCCTGTCAATTGTCATCGTCAAAACCCCTCATGACTTTTTTCTAATATGACAATCTCTGGTAAAATTGTCATAACTTTTTACTCCAAACTCGAAATGAGGAAAACTCAGGGGAAGTTCAAAAGAGGACTCAAAGACCTTCAATTTGATAGGTCATGGGACACCTAGTTCATTATGATATGAAAGATATGAAAGTTTGAAGTTGACCTACGTAGAATCTTATGTCAAAACTTAATCGGTAAGGAAGCTTTCAACTCACTTTGTGCTAGGGGGTTCTTGTGACCTTAATTATTATCCAAAATCATTCCAACACTAAAGAATTGAACTTTACACTTATGAGCAATTTAAGAATCACCCCTATGATTTTACATGCAATTAAAGAATAATTTGGGCCTTAACTTAGAATTTTTCGAGGTGTTACATCAACTACCCATGGTCTGGAGGACCCATAACTACAATTCTAGAGTCAAAGCCTATTAGCTAACAAGAAAACAATAATATAGAAAATAATATAGTCAAACAATAACCTAACCGGACCTCCATAAACCCGAAAGTTACAAACAACAATCATAACCCAATACGACACTTTTCAAGTGAAATAAAATATACTTGAATTGCGTATTTTACTGGCTAATTATTTATCTGTTCATATTATTTGACAGATTTAAACTCAAGATCTTCATTACCATTTATGATGTTGAGCGCCACATTATATCAAAGATATCGTAGACTATCATTTTGATATTGATTCCAATACGACATAATTATCGAGATTCATTTTCACCTTTTTCAGGTACCGAACCTTTCTCAAGGTTTTATGAAGTATTATTTCATATGCTCTTTTGAAGAACTTGCTTCATTATCATGACCATTTTTATAATTTGATCTCTCCTTCCTCAAGGAGTTTTATATTTGGAACCGATTAGTTTATCATGCTTCTTGCGTGTCATAGACTCTGTCATTTAAGGACCATTTATTGAAACATTTACAACTTAGGGTGTGTTTGGTATGAAGGAAAATGTTTTCCTGAAAAACAAGTACATTTTTGACTTATTTTCTCATGTTTGGTTGGTGAGTAGAAAATATTTTCCGAAAAAGATTTATTAGTGTTTGATTTATGAATAAAAAATATTTTTGAAAAAATATTTTTTATTCTAGAGAGTAGAAAATAGTTTTTGAATTGAAATTGAAAATATTTTTTTAAAATAAACTTAAATTTTTTGGGGGGTGGGGTGGGGTGGTGGGGGTGGGGCTGGCATGGGGGGGGGATAGGGGTGAGATGGGGTAAAAAAAAATAAAAATTTGAAATTAAAAATATTTTTGTATAACAAACTTAAATTTTTTTTTGGAGGGGGGTGGGGGTGAAAAAATAAAATTTGAAATTGAAAATATTTTTTAAAAACAAATTTTAATTTTTTTTGTGGGGGGTGGTAGTTGGGCTGGCGGGGGGTCGAGGGTAGGGGTGAAAATAAAAATTTGAAATTGGAAATATTTTTTAAAAACAAAATTTAAATTATATTTTTTGGGGGTGGGGGCTGGTAGGGGGCTGGCGGGGGGAGGATGGGGGTGGGATTAAAAAAATAAAAAGATTGAAGTTGAAAAATATATTTTTTAAAATAAGCTTTAAATTTAATTTTTCATCAAAAAAAAAAAAGTTTTTTCAACCAAAAAAAAATGTAATTTGAAGTTGGAGGAAAGTTTTGGAAAATGTTTTCCTTAATTTTTGAAGGGAAGTCATTTTCCTTAAATTTGAAGAAAATGAGTTGATTTGGAAAATATTTTCAAAAAACATTTTACCCAACCAAACATGAGAAAATTGAAAAACATTTTCCGAAAAATGTTTTCCTTCATACCAAACACACCCTTAATTAATTTATATGGCAAGCAAATACATAAGGTAGTTGATTTGCAACATTATGCAAATGAATTATCTTTTCACTTTTTTTACGGGGATCTTGATAATCCATCCAACACATAATTTTTAGCTCTTAATCATATCTCCCCCTAATATTATGAAATCTATCATTCACCCCAACCTCATTTGGAAATCCATTTTTGTGCGTGATGGAGCAATAAAATGAGATACCGCACATTCAAATTCTTAGATGCAAATTATTTAGTTCCTGACCCGAAACCAATTATGATGGGTAACCTTGTTGGCTTGATGCATACATGTTAAACAAACTCATCTCATATCAAATTTTATTTGAGAGTTTTGTTCTCATAACTAATGATCTAGCTATAATTGGAGGCATACAATTTATGTTAAACCAACCAGCATTATAAACATAATTTTATAATTTGGAACTGTGCTCCTAATTTCACAATTCGAGCAAACAATCTTGCAAAAACCAAATTGCAAGTTGATACCAAATACACTTGTGACCATACAATGATTGCATCTATTAAATTATATAATAGTAAACGATTCACAAGGCATGTAAACATGCCCATATTCACCTTTTCATATGTTTCAAAAAATCACAGAATACAATCTTAATCTTAGTTGGTGTGATCAATTTATCACGAGAACGAGCAACACAAGAGAATTCGTGAAGAACTTTCTATTTCATCAATGTATAACCATATGAAATCTCAATTATTTTCACATCAAATTTGACTCGGAATGGTCAACCGTTCATGCCATCTGATATCTCCTTAGTAAACATTTAGTTTACTTTCGCATGTGATTTCGTTATCATGCCCATTTTCATGAACTACAAACAACATGAAAAGACGAGTAATATTTTACATAAATATTTATAACCCTCTTTGATTGTAGTAATATGAAAATCTTAAATCTTTTCATATTTTATAGTCTCAATACAATTTTTTTCAATTCATTCAAAACTTAAAAAGTTTTTTTGAGACTTACTACAATCCCAATATTATGAACAATTTCATTTCTTTGCATAGTAACAAATTAGTTTTCTGGAGCTCTCAATTAATTTTATGTACTACCACAAAGTTTACAACACCATTTGTATGGTGACCATCTCCTTTAAAGAGAAAATTATTTTTATTGTCATGGTTAAAATTACTACAAATAAGACTTGTTTCTTGATATCCTATGACAAATTTGTATTGCCACACAATAATATTTATTTTGATCATGACCACAACCTTTACAGGAAAGAATTATTTCTTTCTTTTGTACTTCAATAATTCATAATAAAACATACCACAATATTTGTGATGTACTCAAGGTATATGACCAACTGATCATTTATATCAAAATATTTCTTTTCAATCTCTCAAACTTTCCGTAGAGGTGAGATATGACATTTATCTAATCATACATGAACATGTCCTTATACATACGAACTCAAGTCACATTCTCTTCAAGAAATGGACTATAATCATTTGTACATGCTCCATAAGTTTTTATTAGAAACTCATTGTCATGCTTTGGCATCATCAAATTTATTTGACCCACCTCAACATCACTTTGAAGGTCAAGTGTACAACCACTTTATCTCATACCTTGACATTTATCATACAAATATGACCAACCTCAACATCACTTTGAAGGTCAAGTGTACCACCACTTCATTTTCCTTCCTTTGGATGGAGGATTTATAAATTATCAAATTATTTGGTAAGACAACAACCATTTGTCCAATGACCTTTCATGTCATTTTGATGACAAGAATTACCTTCACATTTTGAAGGACTATTTGGAGAACCAATAGTATTTTTCATTTTTACCACAATGATGATTATTATTATTTTGTACTTTGTTATGCTCATGTTTGTATACGTTCAATCACTTGTCATCTTTCAGACATGTTATGCATTGCTACCATATTCACATAAGAGAATGAATCAAATCAATTGGACGAACTTCATGACTTTTAGTCAAAAATATATTACTTTGTGTTAGTCATCATCATATCATCACTATGGTGTATTAAGACTTAAACCTAACGTCTTACCCATATAAATGTGTTTTAGGCCATAATTTGGTGGACTAAAACCCAGTACCTTATCATCATGGTGCATCCAGACTCCAACCCAATGTCTTAACCTTTTGATGCGATGAAACTTGAATTCATCGTCTTATTCTCAACCACTGACATAATAGACCAACCAATATTATGTACTGATAAACAATAATTAAAGTAACAGTGATAAAAGAATGATTGTGTAAAATGATTTAAATGGATAAAGCAACATATATGGACAAGCCTGATAGCTAGTCTAACTTTAATTTAAATACCACAAAGTGTTACTTAATAAAATCTACTACAAAACGATTCTATTAGATAATAATTTAACAAATAATTAATAACATTGAAATGGTGAGAGATAAAGAAAAAACAGACTTTAGAAAAGCAACCTTAGCGAATTGCTATATTTTTTTTTTATGACATATTAGTTTATAAAAGACCATAAGTTAGTGAGGTCTTACCTGATTGAAGTGAAAGTATCAAAGAAGAAAAGAATGCATAGTAGCCGTACTAGTTATTTACCTTGTTTCTGAGAGAAAAACTAACACAATTTTAAAACGATAAATTGATTAGAACTTTGTGCTGATAACATGTTGTAAAACTAAGTTAAAAGAGTGATAATATAAACAAGAAATATATAAGATGAGAGCAATAGAAATAGGGAGACAAGAAATTAGAGTTTTTCTTATTCTTCCAAGTATTCAAGTGTTCTCCAATTCTTCAAGTGTATACAATATGAACCGTTATCTCTCTATTTATAGTGTTACATAGAGGCATACAAAAAGTTAGTCATAAACATGACATTAATCATGAATATAAAGGAGGAGAAATATAAAGTTACAAGAATATTGGTTATAAAGGGGATGCTATCTTCATAATGAAGGAAAGTAATGAATATAATTAAGGAGAGTAACTTCTTAGTGTAGTGGACGGATATCCACACTATAATATTTTATAACACAAACATAAATATATCAATTTTTTACAAACAAAAATTTTAAGTACTCTTTTTGAATTGTATATTTATTATGTTTAAAAATAAATAAATTATTCACCTTCAAATATAAAAAAATAAATTATTGTAATAGTTTAGTATTCAATTTTTTTTTAAAATATCTTAATTTTAAATGTGGACTAAATTTCTTGTGTTTAACGAAAGATGTTTGGAAAGAAAAGAAAAAAGAAATGGCTGCAAGCTGAGTCATAGAAGTGTCATAATTCTGGTAAAACCATTTTCTTCCATATCCCACTTTTCTCACTTTCTTCTCACACCACACCCCGATCTATCAACACGAAGAGAACAAACTCCCTTCACGCCTACTGCCAATTCCCTTCCTTTCCCTCTGTATATTTTCCTCTTCCCCAGATCTCCAAACCCACCAAAATTCTTGTATCAATTTCTCAGTTACCCGTTTGCATTTTCTGCTCCCCGGTATCTCTGTAGAAGCAGCTTTTAGTTGCAACGAAGCATTTTTTTCAGGTGTATGTTAAAGCTAGTGTATATATGAAAGAGTGACGAATAGGGTTTTGGAATTTTTTTTTTGTGGTTGGTTGATGGTATGGATACGCAAAGCTGGAAAGATGTGTACAAGGGCATGTCATCTGACAATATCAAAGGATTGGTTCTCGCTTTGTCCTCGAGTTTATTCATTGGTGCTAGCTTCATTATTAAGAAAAAGGGGTTAAAGAAAGCTGGTGCTTCCGGTGTCAGAGCTGGTACAAGGCTTTTAAATCTTGAAATTAATATACAATATTCATATAGTTGTACCCAATTGAACTGTATTGCTTTATTTGATTTTATTTTGCGTGTCTTTGTGAATTTCTTTGCGACTTTTGCTGCTTAGGATATGATGATCTTTATTGGTGAGATTCATTTTTATGGTGGAAACTAGCTGCTTGTGAATATTTATGGCTAAACAGGTGCATACATGAGTTTTGAAATGAACCATGCATAGAGATCATAAGCTTTTATCAGTTAGGAGTTCAACTGGTGAAGTTCTGAAATTGACAAGTGGCCTCATTTACACAGTGCCAATATGGTTATCAACTGAAAGTTAGAAAGTGAACCAAGGTTTTTTTTCTTCATTATTTGACAACCCCACTTTAGACATGGTCAGCTTAAGGGCCTAGACTGCATGTTGCTAAGTTCCTTGATGCAGTTTCTAAACTGAACTTTAATTACAATAAAGATGTGTCCAAAGTCTTATGGGATTGTGGCATAATAGTAGCAGTTTATATTGTTGTATCAGTTAAGCAGTAGGAAGAGTTGTCAGGTAAAGGAAAAATAAGGTGCTATATAACCAATTAAAGGTGATAACTTGTGGTTTAAGATTTTATAAGCGGGTATATTAGTCTGAAATTTGTCTCACGGGAATTGAAAATCAGCTAGAATTCTTATCTAGATTTAATTAGAGGTGTTTGGTCCAGTACCCAGTTTCCCCCTTAGTCTACAAGAAGCCTGCTATCTCATCTTTGTCACCGGTGACAAGCTAGTGTTACGGTCTAAATTACAGACAGTGCTGAGGATTTTCTTAATATTAACCTTTTCCAACTGGAATGTGGAGATGATGTTGAACTCGTCAGATAGCTGCCCCTGCTCTTGCTGTTACTTGGCCATGATCCTCATCTTATTGTCCTTTCGATGCTATATGGACTAGGTTGAATCCAGTGAATATGAAATATTAGAATAATCATTGCTGTTTTAAGTGGTATATGGGATTGAAATTGGCATCCTGTGGTAGATTGGTGAATGCAATGTAGCTTCAAATGGTCAACCAACAAATCCATCTATAAATCATTGCTAACCCTGTTTGCATTTGTTGTTTCTTAGTACTAGAGTTACTTGGTTTCAATTTTTGTTTTTTGCCTAAAACATTTGTTTGGAAGATTGTTCATTACTTAGAACAACTATCATCCACTTAAGGGCAGCATGCCTAATGCTTAATCTTGGAACTTATATTTAGAAAATTTATGTGTGATATTTGGTCTTTCTTGTACATTCACATTAGCTTTTAAGGACTTTTATACTTACCAAGTGCCCTTTCAATCCCCCCTCATGGTTTATAGTGCTTTTCTTTCAAAACACCATTTGGTGATACATTGTTTGCGTGACTTGACATAATTTATTTTTACAGGTGTTGGAGGATACTCATACCTGTATGAGCCACTTTGGTGGGTGGGCATGATAACAAGTGAGTTATATACTCCAATGCATTTAATGGATTCACTTCTTATCCCCTGTATAATTACAGAAATGGGAACACCCCCTTTTGCTTCTATGCATTAAGTTGCATATTTACCACTGTACATGCTCTTTGAAAAAGAACAAATTTCGTGCTTTATTTGATTAAGATTTAACTTTTCTATTGCCCCATTAGATCATCCGCTTGTTCTTGTAATATGCATGATGTGATTAAGCCTCTTTCCTTTCCTTTTTTTTTTTTGGAGAAACTGGTACTGTTAATTAAGCCTCTCCCTTGCCTTAGAAATGAATAAGGATCTTCTGGTTCTTCTTCTTCTTTACCCAAATAAATAATCAAAATAAAAATACTACCTTGGCACGAAGTTTAAGAATTATGGAAGACTTTTGAAACTTGTGGTCTTAAACGTGCCATAAAATTTGTGTGGCTTTAAGACTTCTAAAGACTAAACTTATGGTTTTAACTATGCCATAACATTTGTGTAACTATAAAAGCTTCTCACTAAGGGTAAAATTAGAAGTTAAAAGTTACTAAAAAAATGGAAATTTTAAAATTAAATTATTCCCATATATAGAAATGTATCTTTTTTTTTAGTGGACAGACCAATAAGGAAATCATGTCATATACATTGGATGGAAGGAGGGAGTAAGCAATATAAAATAAGAGCTAATTTGTTGAACATTGAATTAAGCATCAGGGCCAACTGTAAAGTCTTTTTCTCTGAATGGCATGCTGCTATCTAATTCTGAAACTGTATCTTGTTTTATATGTTCGATCTCTGAGTTATCTGGTATTCATACTACAAAACTTTAGTTTAGAGTAAGAACAACTTCATGAAAACATTATTTGGCCCAAACTAGTAAGTCCACTAAGTGGGTGTTTGGATTGACTTATTTTTAGTGACTTTTGGCTTTTAAACACTTTTTTAGTTCTGGAAGTGTTTTGGTAAACTCAAAAAGTGAAATAGAAAGCCAAAAGTAAAAAATTGGGGGTTACCAACTTATGATTTTTGGCTTTTAACTTATAAGTCACTTAAAAAGAGCCAATCCAAATACCCCCTAACTAGCTTATCTGTCTAACAAGATCCTACTAGACTACAAGGGGTGAGTGTAGCACTGGAAATCGTAGAATGATAAAATTATAGTAGAGATTGAATTATGGTAGCAAAAGTCTTCCTACAAGGGGGTTGCTAGCCTAGCTCACAAAGGCACTCTTGCTAACTAATTACCCGGCTTAGCGTAAACTCGTTAAACATATGTACTATAATAGAATAATTCTACTAAAAATATTTAACACTCTATACTCAAGCAATCAAGCAAGGACCTTCATCTGTCATCCCATGTCTTGGAGGAAGAAACAAGAGATAATTTAGCTACAAGAAATTTTTATTACTCCATAATTTTTACAAATGATAGAAGGTCGAAACAAAAGATGTCTTCCAACTAATACAAAGTCTCCTTTATATAGGAGATGGAAAGCTACTACAAGTGCTACCACGGTACCACCTACACTTAATAAATTTACATAAAACAAGTGGAATACTAATAACATGACAAGTTAATATCCTTTTTGAAAAGATAATACAAAGTTAATTTACATAATCCATTTTGGTTGCTCTTTCATGACCAAAATTCTTGTTGTTTGACAATGATATCCTTTTTGAAAAGATAATATAGAGTTAACCATGTGAGCAAATTGTCCTTATATACTATCCAACAGTGAGGATTGTTTCACCTTGTGCAATCCTCCACGTAGCGGACGGATAAGTACTGCCCAAGTGCTCTGTTGCTCTCTAATGTCTGACTGCTATGTTGCCCAAATATTAAGAGTAAGATTAAGCTAGAAATGTGAAGATTTAGGGTAAAAAAAATACTTATACCATTTGTTGAACACTTCATATATATGTGAATTAGATACTTAGATGACATAGAGGAGATTTACTTTATTATGATGCTGCTCACCCATCTCTAAATTGTACACGTGCATCTCATATAATGGATGAAGAGTTAATCTGGTCTTTGATCTAATCCCAGTTTTCTGTGATCTCTTGGACTTAGAATAGATCTTAGTCGTACTTTATGCTTCCTCATCTCTATCGTCAACAAATAACATTAAATGAGACCATCTTGCAAGCCCTTTGAATAATATAGATTTATGGGGATAACACGAACAGAAAAAAGCTAGTAGATTCCGTTGTACTACTCAAGTGCCATCAGTCATGAGTTTCCTTTGCTAATTCCTTATTGGAGATACAATAACAACCATGTACACATTCAGATATTGAAGCATTCTACAGTATGCACATGTTGTATAAACCTGATCAAGTATCTCTTAAACAATGCCAATCAGAAATTACAATAATAGGTATTTTAGTTTATGAGAGAATGAGTATGTATGCTCCAATTTATTTTGATGTCTAATGCACATACTATAGGCATCAATAATATTTTTGGCTTCGTGAAGAATACACTAAACTATAACCAATTCAGTAAATATTTCTGATTTTTGAAGTCCTTATATTGGCTATGTTTTTACTATTACACTATACTTTCTTATCTACCCACATCCCCTCCTCCTAACAAACAAAAAATGAAAGAAAGCTAAAACTTGAATATCAGATCTCTTATGTGCAAAAATGAAGATCTCTTGTAAAAAGCCATACAACTCAAATAAATTTATTTGTTGGTGTAGTAGTAATACAAATATTAAAAAGAAAGTACATGTACTTTCTTAAAAAGGGAAAAAAGAGTTGTTCAAACTCTGCCAAGGGGAAGTCGAAGATTACAATTTGCTCATTAAATAATTTACCATTTAACTGAGAAAATTAATGTTAGTAATGAAGCTTATACCACATAAAACTTATAGTATCCTAAATTATCATTTAAAATGGTAAAAAGTAATAATTTCCAATTTAGCCATGGGGGGAGTCATATAGATAGACAGAGTATTCAAATTTAATCCTAAATTATCAAATTGATTCATATAAATCGTCTATAATAATTGAGCAAGTAAAAAGTCCAAAGCTACACCTTCATTTCTTCCAATATATCAACCAAATCACACCCGTCATTTGTCCACGGTAGAAAATTATTAGTAGAATAAGTATATTTGAGACAAAAAATAGTTGTGGATATTTTAATAACTCGATTGATTAACATAAAGTAATAAATATAAGACAAATCACAGTCATCAAATACATTGAACTTTTTTCCTTTTAACTATAAGTCACATATTCATTCAAATGTGTTTTTGATGACAAGGGAAACCCGCAGCCGCTACCCTTTGGGTGTGCACAGGGTAAAACCCCCGCTCCTATGCAATAGCTCGCAAACCACATAGGAGAGGTAACCCGCACTAGGCAAGCCCGGTGCGATAGGCTCGACCCAGAAGGAAAACCCCTTGCTTTCGCTGGCAAGGGGTTTCGAACTTGAGACCTCCAACATGGAAGTCCCAAGCCCAAACCACTGGGCCACCCCGAAGGGCCATATATTCATTAAAATGTTTCCCAAAAGATAACTTAAATATTAACTTTGTTCAATGCGTCTATCATGGTCTGTCATATTGAAAGTTATATATAAAAGGAAAGATTTAAAATTTAAAAATTTAATTAGGATAGCCAGTATAAGTGGTAGGAAGAGAAATAATCAATACATAAAAATTTGAATCGAAAATGAAGAGTTGAACCTTAGAATTGTGATCTGCTTTGCGACGTCAATGAAAGATCATCTGGCATTTGCAACTAATATGTATGATAATCAAAATCATAATCAAATTTTAACAAAAAGAGTAATAAAAATAGAATATAGAGAATTAGAAATCTTTGCTTTCTTCTCCAATATGTCATTATGCAGTACATTAACAAATGATAACCATATAGATCGGAAAAACAACTGTCTTTAGATGCGACATCTCTTTTGACAAAGAAGTTACCCTTCTTCGATTTTCCTAAGAAACTACATAAAATATATTACGAATGGTCAAACCCAATGTCCTTGTGACTTTGCTCCTGACCCTCAATTTTTGTAAGTTATAATCTTCATTCCCAAATCTTGAAATCATTTGTGTGGATTTACTGTTTGTTCTAAATTCACATGGTCTTTGACAATGCAAAAATGTATTACAGTGTTTGACATTAGTGGCAAATTTTTTCGGATCGTTGACCCTACTTTTAAAAAAAAAATGTTTTATGCCAAACATTTACAACTAGAATGTCCCTACATATATACAAATAAGCCCCCATTCTAGAATACTGTACACAGCTAGAATGATCTAAGGACTTTCCATGTAAATCCATGGAATTCTAAGGTCTTTCAAAGGAATTCTCCACATATCTCTAGAACCTTCAACTATGAACTAACCTTCTTCCTATGTAAGCCTTCTACATGGACAATTTTATGCCACATGGCGCCTGTGGTGTGATGACATGGTGGGTCATCACAATAAACTCCAAATTCTCATGCCATATCATCGAACCTCAGCTAGGCCTCTCGGGCCCCAATTCAAACATACACACAAGTCCAAAATCATAATACAAACCTATTAAAATCTTCAAATAAAAAATCCAAGCCTATTTCTCATAATGTTGACTTTGATCAACTCCTATGTTGCTTGGACCCTCAAAAAATGTTGCCGCACCCGTATCGTGTTCTTCAAAAGTGCACTACCTTTGGAGTATCCGACACGCACCCGTCGATAATTTTTAAGAGTCCGAGCAACATAGGTCAACTCTAAGAACTTCAAGTCACTAGTTTAGGTTCAAGTGTTCCAAAACGCTTCCGATCCCCTCGAGACCCGTGTTACTCATACCGGCAAGTCATAAGTCACTAAATGAACCTACGAGATGTCTCAAATTCGGATAGGTAGTCTCAAATTGGGTGAAAGGGTTATAGAACTCAAAACGAGCGACGGAGTCATTATAGGAAAAGAGAAGGTCATATGGAAGAAGAATCACCACATAGCAAAAGATATTTCACAAGAGCAGAAAATAGGAGATTGAAAAATAAAGCTAGGTTCAAAAACAAGTATAATGAATAGTTGTAGATTAGAGAAAACAAAAAATTTGCACAAGTCATTAAACCTTCTAACCATTTTACATCACCATAATTTCCCATAAAAAAGAATTTTTTTCGTACACATTAAGCCTTCTAGACATTTTTCCTTGCCATAATTTACCATTAAAATCCAATTTCTTCTTTTAAGGCCACCATCTTTTGTCTACCCGTATCTTGCCAAGAAATACCACTATCCTATGCCATGCAAGTTATTATTCAAGTGTTCCTTTGTCATAAAAGAAAAATATTCCATGTCTTGCCATAAAAATCTGACTATCCTATGCCATGCAAGTTACTATTCATGGCCATGCAATTTACTATTCAAGGGTCCCTTTGTCATAAGACTTGTTCTCTAGTTCATGAAGAGATTCCTACACTGTCTAAGACCTTCAATTTGCTTATTTCTTTGATGATAAAGTGAAATTATCCTATTCTGTGCTGCTCCATGTTTCTTCCTTTCCTAATATGAGGTGATGCGAGGAGGAATTACAATGTTACTTTCGGAAAGAGGGCTCCTAGCAGAGAATAAGAAGGAAGGACCAGAAGGGTTGGCAATTTGGCATGGCTTATAGTGGACAAGTTGGAGAGAGGCAGTCACTAGATGAGGCATTACGGCTGCCCATTTGATTTCTTCTTAACCTTAATAAATTATGTTAATTCCTTTTTCTCCCATTAAACTCATGAAAATTCTTTCTTACCCTAAACATCATGTTAATACCGCTTGACTTTTCTGTTAACGTTGACAAGATCTGCATGGACTTGGAATTCAACTGTTCCTTTCAGAAATTAATGGTTCCATTGACATTACTTGAAGTTTGGTTGACCAAAATCTGGTACCATTTCTCTTGTATTTTTTCTTACTAAAAAGAAACAAAACATAGAATGGTAAAGTTGACATTATTGGGTATACCTAGTTAAAAGGAGAATTGAGTTCCGAAAGAAGATGCTGCTACTTGTTAGTACTTATTTTGGAGAGTAGGTCTTTTATGCAGGATCGACATGTTTCCTATGTGTACCTAGTATCTGTCAAAACTCTTGACTTATAATTGAAGTATCTATACAGGTGTAAAACCGAAGATAAACTGTGTTTGACTTTATCTCTTGAGACATTTTGTGGACATATGATGTAAACAGTCTCCAATAAAAAATTGCTTTGTATTTAAATTATTCAACCATTTTTTTCTCTTTTTCATTGTACTTGGATCTGATTATTTTGTTTTCCGGCAAGTGTGTCTAGATATGAATATTTTGCTGGGGTCTGATTCTTGAAGATAGAACTCTGACTGCTTGCTGCATTGCAACAGTGATTGTTGGAGAGGTTGCTAATTTTGCTGCTTATGCATTTGCCCCTGCTATTTTAGTCACTCCTCTTGGCGCACTCAGTATTATTATCAGGTATATTAAAAGTTTTAACTCATTCAGAGTTTTAACTTAATGGTTTGATTATTGACGAGTTTGTGTGTAAACCACAGTGCTGTGCTTGCACGTATTATTTTGAGAGAGAAGCTACACACCTTTGGAATATTAGGTTGTGCTTTATGTGTTGTTGGGTCCACCACAATAGTGCTGCATGCTCCACAAGAACGTGAGATTCAATCTGTGAAGGAAGTGTGGGATCTTGCTACTGAACCAGGTAGTTTCTTTGTTAATATTGTTGATGGTGTTTGTTCCTTACTTCTCCTTTTCTACCTGATCTCTCAAGCCTAACATTTTTCAAATCTGCTGCAGCTTTTCTCCTCTACGCAGTGGTGGTGATAATAGCTGTCCTAATTCTTATATTCCACTATCTTCCCCAATATGGGCAGACACACATTATGTTTTATATAGGAGTGTGCTCACTAATGGGTTCTTTATCGGTATGTAACTGTTCCTTTCCTGCTTTGGTTCTTACAATTAATTGCGTATTTGTATCTTTCTAAAAAAATAATTGTGTATTTGTGTTTGTCCTATTTCCCACATGTATTTTTTTTATTGAGATTTCAGCTTTGCTGTGACAGGTTATGAGTGTCAAAGCACTTGGAATTGCTTTGAAATTGACATTATCAGGAACAAATCAGCTAATATATCCACAGACTTGGGCTTTTACTTTGATCGTCATTGTGTGTGTTCTTACCCAAATGAATTACTTAAATAAGGTGTGTCCTCCTTATATCCTTATTTTCTTCCTATGTTCTTCCAACATATTTGCCATCTGCTTAATGAATTTGTGCTCTATGTTCTTCCAATTAATCTGCAGTTCGCTTAATAAATTTGTGCATATCTTGCCTACTATTATGCCAAAACTTGTTCTAGACTCAAACTTCCTCCGTTTCTTGAAAATATCCTTTTATATTTAAAATATCATGGGAGAACGAGAAAAATTAGTTGTTACTTTGTGCAACTAGTTTATGTACTTGTGCGATGCACGGATATTAATAAAATATTATTTCTAATCATTTTAGATTGCGATATCTTATTTGAGCATGTTAAATCATAAGTCCTTACAAAAGTCCAATTATTGTATTGTTCCTTGATTAAATCTATTTCCCTCCTTCCCCTGCTCCCCACCCCCATAACCAATTCTATATAATCAGAGACGATGAATCATGTGATTGTCAAATAACTTTTACATTTCATATTTTTCTTTATTATATTATTTACCAATTATTAGATTGTTAGTATTGGTTTTTATTAACTTATCACTTGACTTAATATAATTATCAAATGCTCTTCTTATTAATATAAAACAAATATATTTATTTTGTTTACTCGTGAGTTATTAATTTTTATTTTATTGTTCACATCTCTTCAATTTAATTATGGACAATAATTTGTATATTCTCTAACTATTACTATGTAACTTTTTAATAGCTTGCCACTTTACGTAAAATACTTACTTAATGTTACCAGTTTCAAAAAAAAAAAACCTAAAATCCTTACTTATTGTTTGTTTTTAATATAATATAATTAAATATGTATTTTTCATATTTTCAGGAAATTAGATTTATTTCAAAACTTTTATTCCATTGCTCAAAATTTCCCCATTATATAGATTTATCTATCATATTTTATTTTAAATTATAACTTGGTATCATTACAAAATATAAATAGAGTTATTGGTTAACTATATATTTTAAATTAATTTCGTAATATTGCAAAATATAAATAGAGATATTGGTTAGTTTTTTATTTACTTACATTTTATTATAGATAAATTTTGTATAACGTGAAATTAAAATTGATAAGTTTTGTTATGCATAACAAAAATGATAAAATGAAATATATATTAGTAGAAGACTCCAATGTAATCTAGTCTTCTAGAAGGGGTTATGGTTTAAAATTCTATAACAAATACTATTATTTGTACTTAACAAATGGATGGAGCTCATTATTCCAATTCAAATTTCAATTAAACACAAATTTGAAAATCAAATCAATAATATATTCTTAAAAAATAATATATATTTCAAAAATCAAAATTTTAAATACTATTTATCCTTTTCTTATCATGAGTATGCCTATCTAGATAGTCCTATAAAAAAGTTAACATCATTCAAGATAATTTATTTTAAACCAATTTCAGATAAGACATTAAAAAGGGGATGATATTATATCAAACAGGGATAATATTATATCAAACATCTAAGCTATCTTTAGGAAATATATTTCTATATAGTGTAGTCCAACTTTTAGATTCTTAGGAAATACACTGATTCGAAAATCAAATCTTTTATCTTTTAGTTCTATTTTAAATTCAAATTTTTATGTTTATTCAAAAAGTCTTATCTTTTTATTCAAATTTTGTTTTTATCAATTCCATAATATACTCTTTCCATTTAAATATAAGTTGTTTTTTTTTAAAAAAAAAATTATTTCTATTCAAATTCTTTATTTCATTCATTTTAAGTTTCAAAAACATTGTGGTGGCCTGTTTCATATTAAATAGAAGTTAACTTAAATAATCATTTACCGGATTATTTAAATTCAGTAAAATGATTACTTTGTGATAATAATTTAATTTAAATATGATTTCTAATTAGACCAGATTGATACTATTGGATGGATATATAAAAATAAGACGCTTTTAAATAGATACTACTTATTAGAGCTCTTCCGGGGTGGAACTTGCAGTTCAATTTCGATAAGAACTATCATTTTAATAATTTTGTTACATAAAGTATGAGTGAATGAGTACATCAAATAATAAAACACTGTATATATAGATAGATATAAAATAAATAAAATATACATGCAATCATAATAGCCACATAAGTTAGTATACCAAAGGAAAAATAAAAATAAATAAATAACAAAATAACATAACACAAAATAATCTTTTATATGTGCAGTGCTTCTAAGATAAGTGACTGAAATTTTTTATCCACTATGCTACACCAAATGTTACGACAAAAATAGTACAATGCATTTAAAGAAAGATTAATCAATACCTTTGTGAATGAACTATCACAAAAAAAGTTCTTTCAAGATAAGAAAACTCTAAATCTGAAAATAAAAAGAGAAGAAAAAAAAAGAAGCTTACATCTCTTATATATGTCACTAAAGGTGTGTGTATATATTTATAGATATATAGAACCTAGAAGTATGCTAACTATTAACCAAAATTCAAATTTCTCCCAGGCATGATTCCCAATGACCTTTCTCTCTCTTACTTCCTAGGAGAGTAGAAGCCCTCCTCTTCGACAACCTTAGTCGGAGTTAGCCCTTTTCTTATAAGCCACCAATAGCCACCCACTGTGGTTATAGTTCAAATACCCTTGAAATTCTAAGATGGTGGAAAATATAATTTACTTTAATGCTGGTTTCAAGTCTTTCGACATCACCAGATGGGATACTGGGAAGTCAGAGTGGTACGAATGGGTAGAAAGGAGTAGGAAGATGATTTGTAGGTCATCATTGAGTAGGAAGGCAATGAAGTGGCTATGTTTCTGTTTAAAGGAAGCATCAAAGGACAATAAGAAGGAAAGTAGAAGATGGAAGCTGGCAGAACGCAAAGCTGAGCTCTTTTGCATGAGGAAAAGCAATGAGTATGTGAGATTTATAAGCATCATATCAGTAAATGGAGGAGGTCGTACATGCCTAAATGTCCTCGAACAAGCACTAAATGCTGGGTGGTTGGATATTGCTTTTAAGATTGATAGGTTCATTAAATGCCAGAAGAAGGAAATCTCACTCTCAAGGGTGACGTCTGCCGACTACCCTTATGTGAGAGCTCTACAAGAGAGTAAATGGCAGTCAAGGAACCTATCTGATGCTGAGGTCAGTTACAAGGAAGGAAAGATTGAGATATCTATTAAAATACAACTATATGATAATGAGTTGCTCAAGAGATATGCTTAGTTGGTTTTTGCACGGAGGAGACAAAGGAAAGATCAACTCTGGTTGATATTCAAAGGTGGTCATCTTCAAACTGGACGAGGCTTTTGGCGTCAACATATATGAATTGAGCAGCGAGATGTTCTTGTTCAAATTCCCAAACAGATTCATGGCAGAACAGACTAGATAAGGCCAGTGGAGATGGAAGAACTACAAATTCCAATTTGAATGGTGGAAGCCAACTACAGGATGTACACTCTCTGAAGTTAAGGAAACCTGGATTAGGGTTGTGGGAATTCCATTACATCTTTGGTCCCAGAAAATATTTCAAGAAATAGGCGAGGTCTGTGGGGGTTGGATTACTACAGAGAAGGAAACAAAACTCAAGAATCATATGAAGTGGGCTCGAACTCTGGTGGCAAATGATGGGAGAAGCATATCAAAGGAAGTAGCAGTGGCACATAAAGGAGTTATCTTCCACTTTCCGATTTGGGTGGAATGAAAACCTAGGTTCGAATTGTGGCTATAAAAAGAAATTACAGCCGCGGGAGAAGAAGCATCTTTCTACCAAGAGATGGGTATTAACCAGCGGATCTTCGAAAGTTCCTGTGATGTACGAGAATCCCCTCAATTTAGGGATTTTGATAGGAGTAGGCACGTGGACAGCAAGCTAGCGACAATTGGGAGAGCCAATTCTCACATCATATGTGAAGGGCACGTGAGTCACTTAAAGGAATTATATGACTTGGGCTATGTACACAGGCCCAATGGAAACAACCAATAAAAATGCTAAAATGCCTAGATCTGGCTGGGCGTGTTATAGCAAATAATTTCCAAGAAGAAAAAAAAGGAGAAACCTAAGGCCAGAAGGTAAAACTCTTTGGAGATGACATCAACGCACATGTCTCTACATGCAGCAGTGCCCATTGAAGAACAGAGAAATTCTTAGGCAGAGACAGTTGCGAGGATTATGGTTAACACCAATGGGGAACCCTTGGCGGAAACAACTGAGGAGAAAGATCAGCAAGAAGAGAGAAATTGCGAGCTTCTTAGAGCAGACACAAGTAGTAATGGAATAACATTGTAGTGCACGGACACAACAATCGTGAACTGGGGGTGGAGGAGGTGGATCCTATAGTGATGCAACAACATCATATCACACAGGAAAATGAAAGAGACACTTCAAACTGTGTTCAACAAAATTTGATCAGACTAGGGAGAATTTTTGGGATTGATTTCCAAGGGCACGAAGAGGAGGCTGCTGAGCTACTAATCCAGATTGATAGTTGTAGACAAGCAAGGAGAATGGAGCTGGATGTGGAAATTATTAAGAAGATAAAGATCAAGGGTGCACAACAATTAAAGAATCTTGTAGCTTTTGATGTTAAATTCAAGAGTTCTGGGAAGAGGAACAGAGGGAGGCTCACTAGCTGTAGTTCTTGATGAATTCAAACTAGTGTCTTGGAATGTTATGGTGTTGAATAATAGAGATAAGAGGAGATTAGTAAACAATCTTATAATGGGGTGGAAGGCGGATATTATCTGTCTACAAGAGACAAAATTGGAAGGGAATGTTGTTGAGGTGGTTAAACAAGTTTGGGGAGGGAGATGGATTAGACATGTTGCATTGGAAGCAAATGGAACAAGAGGGGGATCATCTTATTGTGGGATGAAAGGGCTTGGAAGGTGAGGTGCTTGAAATTGGCACATACACTATCACATGCAAGTTTGAATCACAACTCCAAACTTTAATTGTCACATAACAGGTGTGTACGCACCAAACTGCTACAAAGAAAGGAGATTGGTATGGGAAGAACTGGGCTCTGTGAGGGGCTTACTAGAAGGATCATTGGCCATCTATGGGTTTTCAATGTCTCAAGATTTCCCTCGGAAAAAAGAATTGCACAAGGAGAACAAGGGGTATGAAGGAATTCTTTGATTTCATTGAAGACATGGATTTAATTGATTTACAATTGGATGATGCTACATACACTTGGTTCAAAGGTGATCAACAAGGAATAGCATCCAGAATTGATAGATTCTTATTGTCCAAAGAGTGGATGACAGTTTCAATAACTTGAAACAAATCCCACTTCAAAGACCGAGCTCGGATCATATTCCAATAGCCCTGGGAGAGGAAAAAGAATTATTTCAAATTCGAAAATTGGTGGTTAGAGTTAGAAGGGTTCATTGACAAAGTCAGATGATGATGGAGCTCTTTCAACTACACAGGCAAATCAGACTACGTCTTGGTGTGTAAGTTAAAAACTCTTAAATTTAAACTCAAGGAATGGCAAAAGGGGGAAAGTGGGAACTTGGTCATAAGATGAAGAGATTGTTGGATCAACTGACAATTTTAGATGCAGATAGGCAGATAGGCAGATAGAACTCTCACTCAAGAGGAATCAACCAAAAAGGCTGAATTGCTTATTAAATATGAACAACTGTTAAAGAAGGAAGAGATATCTTGGAGACAAAAGTCAAGAGCTCTTTGGTTGAAGGAAGGGGACAAGAATACAAAGTTTTTTAACAAGATGGCTAATGCTCACAGAAGGTATAACAACATAGACCAGCTCATGATTCATGGAGCAATCACTCAAGATCCACGTAGAATTCAAAATGAAATTGTTGACTATCATAGAAACTTGTATACGGAAACCAATCAGTGGAGACCGATTTGCCAAAATATGCAACTCCCAGTCCTAACAGAAGAGGACAAAATAGTCCTAACAGAAGAGGACAAAACATTACTGGAAGGTAGTTTTGATGAAAAAGATGTTTTAAGAGCCCTAAAATTATGTGCACTAGATAAAGCTCTTGGCCTTGATGGGTGCTAAGGGATTTTTTGTGAAATGCTGGGAGGTGGTAAAGCAGGACATCATGGATACCTTTAAAAACTTTTATGATCAAGGAATTTTTGAGAAGAGCTATAATGCAACATTCGTAGCACTAATTCCTAAGAAGAAAGGAGCAAAAGAGCTAAGAGATTTTAGGCCTATAAGCTTGATTGACAGTATCTACAAACTGATTTCCAAAGTCTTGACTGAGAGATTGAAAAGAGCGGTGGACAAACTAGTAGATTCCCAATAAATGTCCTTCATAAAGGGGAGACAAATCAAGGATGCTGCCCCTGGTTGCTAATGAAGCTGTAGATTCAAGACTTAAGCAAAAAAAGCTTGGTATTCTTTGTAAATTGGACATTGAGAAAGCCTATGACCATGTGTGCTAGAGTTACCTTCTAAATCTTCTAGAAATGGTGGGTTTTGGACAGAAATGACCGAAGTGGATAAATTATTGCATCTCAACGGTGGATTTTTCAGTACTTGTGAATGGTTCCCCAACATGTTTCTTTCAAACGCAGAGAGGGCTTAGTCAAGGTGATCCTCTGTAACCTTTTCTATTCCTATTAGCAATGGAGGGACTAAACATAATGATCAAGACAACCAACCTAAGCGAATGGATCAGAGGGTTAGAAGTTGCCAAGTGACAACATGAAAGTGACATACCTTCAATATGCAAATGATACTCTTATTTTCTGTGGTGCTGGGGAAGAGCAACTGAAGTATTTAAGGGTAATTCTTGTGTTGTTTGAAGGAGTATCTGGTTTGCTTATCAACTGGAGAAAGAACCTAATGTATCCTATAAATGAAGTCACCAACATGAACTGGCTAGCTACTATACTTGGTGGAGAAGTTGGCAGCCTGCCAACAGACTGGGGACTATAGACTACCTCTGGGGCTAAATCCAAATCTATAGAAATATGGGATAGTGTGATAGAGAAGTGTGAAGAAAAGCTAGCTAGGTGGAAAACTCAATACCTCTCCTTTGGAGGAAGACTGATTCTCATCAATTCAGTCCTTGATGATTTACCAACTTATATGATGTCTTTATTTCCCATCCCACCAGGGGTTATCAAAAGGTTGGACAACATTATGAGAGTTTTTGTGGTAGGGAAACAAATAAAAGAAAGGGTACCACCTGGTAAAATGGAAATCTGTGATGACTGCTAAGAAGAATGAGGGCTTGGGGGTGAAGAATCTGGAATTTCAAAGCAAAGCTTTGAGGAAGAAGTTGTTATGGAGAGATGCCAATGACAATCAGTTGTTGTGGAGCAGGGTCATTGGTGCCAAATATGAAGAGGAAGACAGTTGGATGACAAAGGTGGGGACTAATCCATATGGGGTCAGTTTATGAAGATCTATAAGAGACATGTGGGATGAGGTGAAGAACAACTCAAAGAAAAAAGTGGTGAATGGAAGAAAGTCCAAGCTTTGGAAGGATGAATGGCATGAAAAAGGCAATTTGGAAGCTTTATCCCAGATATTTTCAATCTAGCTTTGTTCCAACAAAGATCCATTGCATACTTATGTACACCACAAGAGTGGAACTTTGCCTTTAGGAGACAACTAACTGACTAGGAAATTATGAGAGTTTGCTGAATTCCTTAACACAGTGGACACCTTTAATGAGCTTCAGATTGGGGAGGATATATTATGGTGGAGTGGTAACAAAGGGGTATTCAGAGTTAACAAAGCTTACAAGATAATGGAAACCTAGTAATCATAATCTAAACTGGCTATGGAAGTAAATTTGGAAAAATAGGATACCTTAAAAAATATCCTACTTCATCTGGTTATTGGCCAAAGAAGCAACTTTGGCTCAGGACAATGTGATGAAGAGAAGGATAACCTTGTGCTCAAGATGTTTTCTTTGTAAGGAAACATATGAGACAGTGAACCATATGTTTCTACACTGCACTTACACTCTGAAGCTATGGAGAATATTTCTAAGTCTCAAAGGCATCTTCTGGACCATGTCCAGGAAAGTCACAGAGGCTCTGAAGAGCTGGGAGGAAGCAAGAATACATGCTAAAAATAGAGATAGATGGAGAATTATCCCCGCTACTCTATGGTGGTCAACCTAGAAAGAGAGGAATTTTAGGTGTTTTGAGAGCATAGAGAATAGTGTGCATAAGGTTAAACTAAAATGCATTGTGTTATGTTTTTGGTGTAACCAGGTATACTCAAATGAAACTGTCTCTATAGTTGATATTTTATACTCATTAGAGTATAACTGATTACACCAAAAACTAAAAGTAAAATGCAGTTTAGTTTAACTTTCTGTACATTGTTCTCTATGCGCTCAAAGCATCTTGAATTCCTTTTTTCAAACAGCCCACTAGATAGCCCCCGGGATAACTCTCCATCTACCTCTGTCCTTAGCATGTACACCTACTTCCTTCCAGCATAGTAATGCCTCAACCACCTTCCTGGGCATTGTCCAGGAGATGCCTTTGAGGCTTAGGAATATTCTTCACAGATGATGGGTGTACTTGCAATGTAAAAATAGATGGTTATCAGTCTCAGATGTTTCACCACATAGGAAACACCTGGAGCACAAGTTTATCCCCCTCTTCATAACATTGTCCTGCTTCCTTAGCCATTAACCAGACAAAAATGAGACTTTGTGAGGGATTCTGCTTTCCATATTTTCTTCCAAGGCCATCTTGAGCACTGTTGATCTGTCTGGTCCATCAACTTGTAGGCTTTGTTGACTTTGAACACTCCCTTGTCAGCTCCTATCCACCAAAATTTATCCTTTCTTGTCTGTAGTCCAGTGGAAGTGTCCACAATGTTTAAAATTCAGCAATTCTCACTATTTCCCAATCATTAAGTTCTGAACGTGAAATTCCATCCATGTGGTGACCATAGATCTGGTATAGTACTTTGTTGAAACATGATTAGGTTGTAGATGTCTGGAAATAGATCTTCCATGTTGCCTTTCTCATGCCAAATCCTTCCAAAATTTGGTCTTGCTCCCATCCATTACTTTTGCCTTTGAGTTACTTTTAACTTCATTTCACAAGCTTCTGATGGACCTCCAGAGGCTAACCCCATAAGGAGTGGTTACTTCTTTAGTTATCCAATTGTCCTCTTCTTCATATTTAGCTCCAATTACTTTCCTCTATAGCATCTGGTTTTTGTTTGCATATTCCACAACCACTTCATACTAAGAGCTTTGCTTTGCAATTTCAGATTCTTTATTCCCTACCCTCCATTTTTCTTGCTTGTCATGACTTCCTCCCATTTAACCAAATGGAAGCTTTTCTTTTCTTTGTTGCCTTGCCACAAAAAAATCCTCCTGACACTATCCAACCTCTTAATGACCCCTGATAGGATAGGAAATATGGACATCATATAGGTTGGCAAAGCATCAATACTTAGTTAATAAGGGTCAATCTAGCCCCTTTGATAAGTACTGAGACTTCCACTTGGACAATTTCTTCTCTTACTTCTCAATCACACTATTCCATATGTCTATGGACTTGATTTGCCCCCCGAAGGCATTCCCAAGTATATAGTAGGCAGAACCCCTATTTCACCACCCAGGAATAGGATACATCACACTCTTCTCCAATGTACATGCAAACCAGAAATACCTTCAAATAAGACCAGAATCACTCTTAGATACTTCAGTTGTTCCTCCTCAGCATCACAAAAAATCAAGTTATCATCTGCATATTGCAAGTGTGTCACTTCTAGTCTCTCAGCACCTTCTTTGGCCACATGAAAACCCCTTAACCACCCTCTCAAGTTAGCAATTTTTATCATGGTGCTTAAACCCTCCATAGTGATCAGGAACTAAAAAAGGTGACGAGGGATCACCTTGTCTGAGCCAAAACAATATGCCTGCTTTATGACCTCCCAACAAACTAAAAAAAAAGAAGAAGAGCCACAACAAATACATAAAACTACTAATTTTTTCAAAAGCTTTTTAGATTCCCCCCATAATTTATCCAAGTCAAAAGAATATCCTTCTTCATGACCCCAAAACAAACTTAAAAATAAATTTAAAAGTAAGGGTACAACAAATACTAAAAACTACGAGATTTTTTTTAAACTTCTTTTCTGGGTCTTGAAGAGATATATTATTTTGGCTTTGTGTTATTGCATTATTCCTATCTTAGTCCTCGTGATATTTGGTTAAGCTCATTTAACCTTCAATTAAGCAATGTGTAGGATTTTAGTCCTTCAACTAATCAACATCAAATAAAATAACTGCCTGTTAAATTGCGGAGGGGCAAGTTAGGTATTTCATGTTAATTTAATTGCATACACTTAAAAAAAAGGCCTATTTTTGCGTTTTGTTTCTCCCGTATCTCTAATTCTCATCGTCTTCCTCAATAATATTTTCCCTTTATCAATCATTTTCTTTCTGGCATTCTTTCTCAAGAAAGAGCAAATGTTTGCTGTTTCTGATATTTTTTTTGATTCTTCTCATTCAATTTTTTAGGTAAAATTAATTTTGAATGGCGACAATCTTCAGTCATTTGTTAATGATTTCTTCTTTATCTGCAAGTGGGGCTAATCTCCATTTCTTCTCTTTCTTTTGGATCTTGCATGGAAGGTTGGTGCTATGGCTTCCACGATACCAACCCTTACACACTGTGTAAACCTGCTCCACCACTTCGATCATTTTTTGTTCTAATTCTAACAATTTGGAAGACACTAATATAGAGTAATTTCAGATTAATAAGAAACATGTTGCTTTACACAACAAAAAGAAAATCAAACCGGGAAAGAAAAATGATTGTACATGATCCAGAGATGGATCTTGAAAATAACCCACTAGTATATATTTTATAAGAAAGAATTAATGGAGTATAACCATATTAGAAATATAAATACCCGATTTGGCCCTCTGCAATGTAAAAAATCGTTATTTTATTTGATGTCGGTTGGTTAAAAGACTAAATTCACATACATTACTTAATTGAAGGCCAAATGCGCTTGATCGAATATCACGAAGACTAAATAAGAATACTATAATAACACAAGGACTAAAAATGTTATTTTCCTTTTCTGTATTTGTTGCAACTTTATCCAAAAAGTAAGTTCTAAAGTTTTTGTTAATACTATAGTAAAAATAAAGAAAACTATTCAAACTTCATTAAATAAAGGTAAAGAAAGCTAATACAATATTATCAAATCACTTTAGTTCTCACAAGATTCATTTTTTTTTGTCTAAATGGAATATACAAAGTATGTTCAACAATTTCTTTTTTAATTTTCGAAATATGTATTGTTGTAACTTTAGATTTTTTTTAAAAGTTTTTCTTTTAGATTTCCCCCCCATAATTTATCCAAGCCAAAAAACTAAAAAAAAAGAGCCACAACAAATACATATTTTTCAATTTTTTTTAGATTCCCCCCATAATTTATCCAACTCAAAACAATATCCTTCTTTTGACCCTAAAACATTTTAAAAACGGAGAAGGGCCTAAAATGCCCCTTAACTATTTGAAATGGTACAAAATTATCCTCCATCCACCTTTCGGTCCCCAAATACCCCTGACGTCAACCTATTGACTCAAAAATACCCTTATTTCTAACTGCCCGCGCTCGTAAGGTGGATGGAGGGTAAATTTATACCAAATCTCATAGTTTAAGGGCATTTTGAGCCCCTTCTCCATTAAAATAATTTGGAATTACTTAATATATGAGCTCGTATGCTTGGCCTGATTTTGGGTTCCATAGTAAATTTTTTTTAAAATATTCTCTACTATCTATATCGCCCCCCTCCTCCCCCAATCACTTCCTCTCCCCATTTTTTTCCTTCCAGGATCTTGTCCACCATTTTTTAAATTTTAATTTTTTTTTCTACTAATGATAAATTAAACAAGGGAGAAAAAAGGAGAAAAATAACGAATCCATTTCTGATTAATTAGTTCAATTGAAGATGATTTAATTAAGCAACTATGTTCGTATACTACAATTTTTCTTGTGTATCCAAAATTCAAAATAAAAGAATGAAAATAACCTTTTTTGCTATCCCCACGCAACATGAAAATAATACAAATTAAAAGAATATGAACATGTAAGTTCATTTCAAGTTTGAATCCTTGATATCTTAATTAAGAATAAGAGATTTAAAAAAAGAATAAAAAGAGGGAAATGAGCAAGACAATTGGATAATTGATAGAAAAAATTATATTAATAAACAATATTAACCTTTTTTTCGATTGACAATCAAAAAGGGCTAGTATCGATTTTAGTTAGATCTCCAGTTATGAATTGGGTTATAATAAATTGGGGGTTGATTTAAAATAGATCAATAGGAAGATATCATGAAATTAATATATCAATAGGAAGATATCATGAAATTAATATATCAATAGGAAGATATCATGAAATTAATATTTTATTGAATATTATTTTCAAGCTTATTGGGTCAAAATATGAATCATATGTAGTTTTCATTATTTATTTGAGAATGATTTAAATTTAGACCAATCAAATTAGGCAACATAATAAATAAATATTTAATAATTTTACTTTAGAGGAGTTGTTAAAAACAAGGGTAAATATGAGCCAAAGGTTAACATCGAGGATATTTTTGAGCCAAAAGGTTAACGTCAGGGGTAATTGAAGGCCGAAAGATGGATTGAGGGTAATGTACAAATTGCACCTGCATAGCAAATGAAACTATTGCTATGGAGCGCAATTATCGAAACTATAGTTATAGAGCCTTATTATGTTTATTATGTTTGCTATTTGTGAAATTTTATCTACTAAAAACTACTAGATATTCTTAGAACTTTTTTTTGGGGTCTTGAAGAGGTATATTATTTTGGCTTGGATAAATTATGGGAAAAAATCTAGTTGTGGGGTTTTTAATTCATCCAACAAAAAAATGACCCATAATAAATATTTAATAAAAACAAAATAAAGCGATAGTTGTTAGTTTCAAAGGTACAAGTGAGTCAAGTAGGTGAATGGAAAGATATTTTTAGGCCAAAAAGATGAGTAAAAGGGTATTTTTAGACCAAAAGGTGGATGAAGGGTATTTTTAAACCTTTTCCTATAGTTCAGTGATATTTTTGGCCCTTTTCCATTTCAAAAATGAGGAGTGGAGGTACGAGCGTGCACAACAATTTTTGATAAATAGCTAGACTAATATTGAGTCGAACTTGTCTTTTATTTTTAATTTAAAATTTTTATCTTTAATTTTTATAATATACAAATTAATTTAGTGATAATAGATGGTGATTTTTGAGTTTTTAAATAAATTAACTTAACCACTTTCAATTAAATTCAGAATATTTATTTAATTAAATTTTCTTATGTTTAACTCAAATTTTAAAATTTAACTACAGAATTCCAAAAAATTACATGATTCATGCGTGAATAGAGATAAGTATCATATTATTTGGAGGAAAACTACTTTCCTGAACTTATGTTAAGTTTGATAGAATAGGAGTCTGATAGGATATGTTAGATTATAATAAGAGATCAATTAGAAATCTTTTACCATGATAATTACTATCTCTAATATGTAAATTTATATTACTTTATATTTTTTAATTCAAATTTAACAATTCAAAATTTTGTCCTAAAAATTGCCAATTGTCTTTTCAATAGCTTACCACTTTGCTTTACCACATTGCAGACTACTCTTTTTATTATATATTCAGAAGATATGAGAGTCGAATCATAAAAAATCAGAGTGAAGTATCAAAAACACATGTAAACTATCCCCTTTTTTGAGTTTCATACCTGAATTATCACTCATTAGTTTGAGAAACACACCTCAGTGGTGTGAGTAACACACTCTTTTATTTAAAAATAACCTTGTCACATGGCATTCCACATGTATAAAACATTTCACCGTGACAAATTAAATAAACTATTAGTATTAGTTAAAAGTTACATTATTAAAAAAAAGAGACAGTTTAGGTGTGTTTTTGACTCTCTCTAAAAATTATGATATAGGTTAAGGCATCATTTGTTTCCATTAAGATCAAGACCTCTGAATTTGAATAAACATCTGAATTTCATGATGTGCATTAAGATCTAGATGTCTAGATCTGAATACACATCTGAATATTAAGATGTGGTCTCTAATATGAATACTGAATGATTAAAACTATTTGTTTTCAATATTTGAATGTGCATATGTATATATCAATTTAAAAATTATTGTAACATGGATTTTTTTAAGAATTCAACATATTCACTTCTTTTAATAAAAAAAATTATCCAACAACAATTTTTTTTTTTAAGAGACCTTAAGTATATACATATTTCAACAACAATAATATATTTAGTATAATTTCACAAGCAGGTTTCATGATCAAAGAGTTTCAATAAAATTAGTGGCCTAAAACAAAATTCAACAATAATAATATGTTTAGTGTAATCTTACAAGTGGGTTTTTGATCATACAAACGTTTGATGTTCAAAAGTCTCAATAAAATTAGTGGCCTAAATCAAAACTTTAATAAGAGACCTCAAGTATATACATAGTTATTGTTTTTAATCATGACGAATATTTTTTCACTCAAAAATCTTTAGTTCTTGATAAACATCATACACCCAAAAAAATATTATTGCAACAAGAATTCTTGACAAACATCAATACACCCCCAAAAAATTGTTAATATAAAAAAAATACCAAACAAAATACTTGTAAAAAGACTACGAAAATTTACCAGTTCAAGAGGACAAAAAATGGTGTTTGATTGAGAAAAGAGAGGAAGAAAGTCGATAGCAAGAGAGAGGAAAAGCTGCCCGCAAAGAGAGAGACGACATGATTATTTTGTTGCTTATTATAAAAATCTGAATATTGTTAAGACTCCTATAAATCTGATTCATTCAGATCCATTCAGAGACTTTTAAAAAAAAGAAACAAATGGACTTAATGGGCTGAATCTGAATGATTAGGATTCAAACCTAAAAAACAAACGCACTTAATGGACTGGTTTAGATCTCCATTAAGCAAACAAATGAGGCCTAAGATGGAATCAACAAAAGAAAAAGTAAATATAAGGTGGAACCAAAAAAAAAGAAACAATAAAAAGTAAAAAGAACAAGTTGGAAAAATAGAGGAATAGTACAAGCAGTAGACCTTTATTAGTACAGGAGAATTTACTGTTAGGTTTAAATTCCCATAGTTAACCATGGTGGAATCAACTTGAACAAAACTTAGTAAGGTTTAAGCTTTGCTTGTTTGATGAAATTCAACCTTGTTTATAGTCATCTAAGGGTATATTCTCAAGGAAAGAGTGATGTTTTCCTTGGATTCTCTTTAGTCACTATTTTATCTATCCCTGACACTTTCTTTGATGAATCTTCAATGCAGGCCCTGGACACATTCAATACAGCAGTTGTCTCTCCTATATACTATGTCATGTTTACCTCTTTGACTATCTTAGCCAGTATAATCATGTTCAAGGTGATTCTTTGATCTTAGACATTTTCATGTTCAGTTTTGCTTTGTGAATAGTAAATACGTGATGTGCTGCAACTGAACTCGGTGACACATCAAGTTTGCCAAAGCCTTCTCCTGGTTGTTTCATTATATAGTTGGTTCTCTGTTCTGGCCAGTTAAGGGGGTGCCCAAATATGATTTTCTTCTTTCAGTCCATTTGAACACAATAAACAGGGACATGCATGAAGTTCGGCATATCCAACTAACAGGCCATTTAACAACATATTGAGGTCTTGAGTGGTGAATCCTTGAAGGCAATTTGTTTTTTTTTTTAAAAAATTAATCCTTGAAGGCAATTTGTTCCAAGTCTTTAGGACAGTGTGAAGCTTTTTGAGCATCCATATTTATTATTTTTCATGGTAGCTTCAAGGTATCTTATTCTACTCATTGCTTTTGAGTGAACAGGACTGGGATAGGCAAAACCCAACTCAAATCGTAACAGAAATGTGTGGATTTGTGACTATTCTTTCTGGAACTTTTCTTCTTCACAAAACCAAAGACATGGTTGATGGTATGTTCTGCTGTTTTTCTTGTGTTTGAGTGAACAGGGCTGGTATAGCCAATTTCTCAAAGCATCTTTTAATGGAATCTAATACAGGTCCTGCCATGCTGCCTGTGCGACTTCCCAAGCATGGTGATGAGGAGAATGGTTTCGGGCAAGAGGGTATCCCCTTGAGGCGGCAAGATTCCTTGAGATTACCATAATGTATGATTCTTATATTTTCCTTTCCTATTCCCCACCAACCTGTCCAACTGTTTAACCGCCCAAATTCAGCTGCACCATTCTCATAGTATTTTACTTCTCAGAAGAGACCACACTCAGATTGTATACAATTGGGGGACTCTTTTGTCATATTCAGCGAGAGAAATGAAGGCGCTTTCTCACCCATCTTGTATCGATAGAATCATCAGAAACTTGTTCATGTGATTGCAAAGCCTGTTGTCTAGTTACAGAAGCTCAGTTCCTAATGTATTTCCGAGCAGATTGGTTCCAGGCGCACTATCTTGACATACCTGTAAAAATAACTAGTATATTTGATTGTTTAACAAGAACTAAATCAGTTGGATTTTTGTACGCTCCATCAACCATTGATATGATAGCTTTGTCCTACTTCGTGTAACAGGTATCAATTGAGCTAGTTGTTTGACATTTGAATTAGTGGTTCACTTTTGTATGGAGCAGGAAAAACTAGTACTATGCATCTCATACACGTAGGATAAGCAAGCATTACTTGTTGGGAAAATTTAATAACAATACAACCAGCCAACTTACATTGCAAAATTATGGTCCAAAAGTTGCACTGCAATTCTTTAGTCCAAACAGAATATGGCCATCACCAATAACTAACCTTTGTCTGTTATTTAAGAATCTGTGATTTCTTTACCTGTTATATCGCTTATTTTCTGTGATCTGTGTTCTTTTATATTGCCAATTCATAACGTTCTTCTTTCAAAAACTTCATATACATACATAACTTCAATTGCGGTGAAAAAAATTAGCAATTATTTTCATTTTTTTCCTGCAATTCTAGGTATCAATTTATTTTTTTATTGCTGCAATTCATCTTTTCAATGGAGATTTATTATGTACATCTTCTTCATAGTGGTCAATCAGATAATGACAACAATTTTGTCAATTTTGTTGTTGATTGTGTTATTGAGTTTACATGCAATTTTGAAAATTTGATTTAAAACAAATCGGAATTGATAGTCAGTTGAATGCATTATAAATTAAGTTACTTCTAAAGGATGTTTTGACGCACATCTTAATCCATAATGATATTGGTGTTCAGGTTTATATTCAATTGAAGAAGAAAAAAAAATCAAATTTTATTGATTATGTGCTTTATGTTATTGTAAAGGAGATCAATAATTTTGTAGTTCCTACAAGCTCGAGCTATAAAAATAAAAGTAGAACTATAGGAGAGGAAGTTAGAAGAGATTGATACATTAAATATGAGTGATTTTGAAGATGATTTTAAACTTAACGAAATCAAGGACTTTAGTATTGTAACACCTCGGATTTGAAAATGAAGGAAAATACAATTTTTGGGCTGAAGTCTGTGTCTACGGGTCCCATTTACGGGATCGTAGAAGCTTCTACGCCCGTAGGAACTGGGGAAAATAAATTTTTGAATCAAGTCCCAGTACCCCTTTTTACAGTTCACCAGGACGGTCCGTCATCCTATGTACGAATCGTAGGTAAGTCTCATAAGTCAGTCCCAGACTTAGTAAAATTTTGAGGGTCAAAGTTGGTTTCTACGGCTGGTATGTACGGTCCGTTGGAAGACATACGAGCCGTACATATGGTTCCGTCAAAATTGGTTAAAATTCGAAGTCCCAGTAACCTATCTACCGTCGACTAGTACGGTCCGTAGAAGGACCTACGGATTGTAGGTCCAACCGTAGATGGGGCCCGACAGTTATTTTAAAGGGGATTTTGGGTCTTTTCCTAATTGTTTTAACCCAATACTATGTCATTTTACCTTCTACCCTAAATCCTATATAAACGTTTTAAACCTCCAAATTACCCATTTCAACTCATTCTCCTAAATTCCCTAAGACTCACCAAAGTCATCCTCTCAAATTCTCTCAAAGCTAAGGAAGAAGAAGAAGAAGAACTAGGGTTCCATTCAAGTCTCCAAATTCTCCATTTTCTTGAGCTTAAAGGATCAAGGTATGTGTGTATTCACCCATGGAGTCCTTTCCTCCATGGGGTCCCCAAAGATTTCAAGTTCCCAATTCAATCTTCAAAGTATCAAATTAGGGTTTCAATCCAATGAATATGTGTTTCTTCCAATTACGATTGATTAGAATAATTAAGTCTTCTAATGCACTATTTGATGTTAATACATGATATTTAGTTGAAATTGCACTTGCCCATGCCTAAGTTATGCTTTGCAACCATGATCCTATGATAAACCCATGGAACTATGAATTATTAATTTATAAAGATATGCAAGTTTTCATGAAGTTATTATAAATGAATTGATGATGCTTTAAAAGGAAAATATTGATGCTATTGTGAAAGGATTTCTCACTTACTATGATGATCATGATTGTGAGAGGTACTTCTCCCAAATGAATTTACATTGGTGAAATGTTTTCTCATCCATGTTGAATTATGTTTAAAGAGCTATTCTATGTTTTGATCTTAAAAATGTGGATTGGTATTGATCATTGCCTTTCCCTATGTTAAATTGATATTTGACTTTTATCTATTCCAGTGGGATTTAGACTTAGCACCGAGAGGGATTTGAGGTGGAGGCTCAAATAAGGTAGTCTCTAGTAGTAACCTCTAGTCCCAAACTATGTGCCCCCGTAGGATTGTCTTAAATGACCTAGTTAGTGGATCCACTTTAGCAAAAACAGTGATATGTACAGATTCTACCTTGGCAAGTAGGTTCCCCTTCTTTCGGTATGAGGGATATATCAAATTTCATGATATAACTCTCATGGTCTTCTTGTCAGTTAAAGCTAAGATCCCACAAAATAACTATGTTTTCTTCAAGTTTTTTTCTTATGTCCTATATGTTGAAATATTTGACTATGTATTATGATTTTCATGTCATTCTTCTCTAAAAGCTTTGAAATGTTTCATTATGATCATGCCTATTCGTTTTAAGTCATTTATATTATCATGATTCATATTTATGCATATTGCCTCATACTTAGTACATTTCATGTACTAATGCATACTTGTGCCTATATTGTTTCACTAATGTAGGGTCCGCCGCTCAATCCTCCCATACGCGTGGCTAGTTGATTTCATAGGCCTTGAAGATTGGTGAATCCTCATGTTCCGAGGACCAAGATGCCTTTTATTGCTTTATGTCATTTGGTTTCAACTTTGTATGTAATGTATGAGTTACGTCCCAATCACTTTCCTTATGATGTATTAGATGAATTTGAGACTTATGTTAGAGTTCCGCTTTTGTCAAACTCTTTTGTATGAAATGCTACCTTTTGAACTCTTCACTTTTATTATCTTGTATGATGTATGCTAAGTGGCTTGTGTAGGGCCTCTCAGAGTTTCATACGTCATGTTACGCCTATGGTATACTTTGGGTCGTGACAAGTATAATAGATGACATGATGCAATCTGGTTTGCCGGAAGGTCGTTCACTCGAAGCCAACCTTGGGACCTTCAAAGAATGCAATAATTATTCATGAAGCTAGAGGTCCTTGAGCTTGTTTAGATAAAAAAGAAGGGATTCCATGTCTAAATATCGCTTGAATAGATGAAGGGAAGGTGATGGAAGAAGTTGACAAGTGTGTCGACACCATTGTAACTTTTGGCGACATGCCAAACTACTTACCTATGCCCAATTTAACTGTTGATGGTTCAGAGCTTGGCGGAGGCACTATCCCTTTTGATACGCCAAAGTGTTTGCGATGGGCTTACTAGCTCGGCAAAACTGCATTTCGTGAGTCAGGGAATTATGTAATAATTAGCCTAAAACTATAAATATCTAGTTTAGTCCTCATTTGAGTTTAGATTGCTTTGATATTGAATTTTGATATTGTGAACCTCTTGAGAGAGTGTTTGTGAGCTTGGTACAAGCTCTTGGTTGAAACTTGTTTAGAAACATTGGTTGTGAGGTGAATCGATTTCCCTCGAGGTTATCGTAAGAGTTAGGTGCGTCTTGTAGGATTGTCTGATTGAGGTCTTATGGTTAAATATACCTTTTGGTTGCTTTCTATTTCCTCCTTTTGTGTCTATCTATTTACTAGTCCTGGACACGTGCTTTACACGTGAGTCCTGTGAAAGGTATCACAAGCTATTCAAACAAAAAATATAATTTAATATAAATGAACAATCAATGTATTCAAATAACTTCTTTATTGTATGTCAAATGATTAGACATTTGATGAACCTGCAAATTTAATTTGGAAACTAAAATAATGAGTTACATTTTTATGTTATTAGGTCCAAACATATGATATATTAGTATGTGCAAAAATGAATAACAAAAATGATTAATGGTTCTCATTTAAATGCACAATAAGAAAATTTCTACATATACCTTAAATTGATATCTCTACTTCAAGTCCAACACCCATACAATTCTAAATGCTTCATGCAAGAAAAATTCTATAATGGAGAAGAAAACAAGAAATAAAAGTTGAGGATATTGCAAAGAAATTCCTCATGCTCTGAAAAAAAAACTTTGTTATTGTTAGAGACAACATATCAACATAAGACTGTTCACTGTTTAATACTACACATGTATTAAATTTACTCTCTTTGTTTCCGCTGCTATTTTTTCTTTTGGATTACCAATTTTCAGTATTTTTTTGGTTATCATCACTTGCAACTTCTAACTCTCTTATCTTCTCATGTTGAATTGTGCAATTTCCTTAATTCGATTTCCTATTGTGAGCTTCCATCTTTGTAAATTGATTCTTAAATAACATTAGGAAATGACCCTTTAAATTCAACTTTTAATTCTAAAATTAATTTCTACATTAAAGTGATGAATGACTTTCCATATCATGACTTTTCGAATTCTTCCATTATGAGATTTATGATTACGATTAAAAGCAATATCAATGTACTCATTTATCAAGAAAATGATAATTTAATTATTAAAGGGCTTAAGGACTTCAAATTCTATCATTATGTAATTAAAATATTTATATTTAATCAAATTTTAATTTAGTAGACGGGCAAAATGGTAATTCAACTTTCACTTTGGAGCTTCCTACTTATAATAATATATGATGATTACTTACTTGTCTTTAATTTTTGCATTTCTGTTCTTGTTGTGTAACACCCCGTAGTTTAGTAGGTCAACTAGAGCTTGACGTGAGGGTTAAAGTCGGGAATTTAGCTTCCCTTACTTAGAATGAAGGATTTAGGGTTAAAACGTCAAGGTACGACTCCCCAAGGACCAACCAAGAGTCCTTGAGAAGAACCCTAGGACTGCCCTAAAAGCTGTCCCAAAACAGTCCACTCACGTGAAGGACTCACGCCCCGTAGGGTGACCCACACCCCGTGGGTGATGGGTCGTGGGTCAGGGTCCACTAACATGTTGCAGACCACCACCCACGGATGACCAGCATGCCCCGTGGGCGTGGTCTCGTGGGTGAGGTAGTGAAGGAGCTTAGGTCGGTTAAGTGATGGGTTATGGAATTTTCTAGAATTAATTAGTTATTAAGTGATGTCGTTTTACCTTAGTTTAGACCAAATATATAAAGACTTTAGACCCTTAATTAAGTGATCCAAATCATTATTTCTAAATCCCCAAAAGAAACCCAATTCCCTCCAAGAAATTCTCTCTCTAGAAAGTGAAGAAGAAGAAGAAGAAGAAGAAGGGTCAAGCAAGGTCAAATTCCTCCAATCGTCCAAGCTTTGTGAGGGCTTTGTATCCAAGGTATGTTAGCTTATTCATCCCTGGATTCTTCCATCTATGGAGCCCCCTAGAATTCCCCCAATTGTGAAGATGAAATCTCTAATTCAAGTTAGGGTTCCTTCCAATATTGTGGGTTATGTTGAGTATGAATCCAATTGAGTGGATATTGATTGTTTATGATTGAATTAGTAGTGAATCATGATATTATGACGATACTACATATTTTCCATGGTTAACCCTAGTCTAATTGATGAAATTGAAGTAATGTGGAGTTATGCCTTAAAGAGGGAAAGTGAAGACCTAGAGGTGATCTTCTAGAATTGATGATATGTATAGTAATTGTTCAAGAATAGAAGCACGTAAACATGAATTGAATTAGATTAAAGTATATATGATGGATCATGACTAGTAACGAATGAGATTGAGCCTTTATGGTGAATTATGACTATAATTCCTTAAGAATGAAGCTTGTGACATAAATGCCTTGTGATCTAGATATGAATGATGATTGTAAGAGGTAAAGCTTTGAGAGTAAGGCTAGTAGTCATGAATGTTGATTACTAGGGTTTGAAAGTAAAGCTAATAAGATGAACTAGGAATGGTAAGACCTTGATAGTAAGGCTAATATGTAGGTTGAATTGTATATGGCATTATTGTGGAAGGACTTTACCCACATGATCTATATTATGAGTATATGAGATTATGCATGTTCTTATAGAATCAATATAAATGCTTGATGAACACTTTGAGAGTGAAGTGTCTATGATTATGAAATGTAGTTGTGTTGTTGAAAGGATATTCTCACATAGACACTATGCATGAACATAATATGAATGTGAAAGGTTTTTTCACATAGTATGATTCTAGGTTGAAAGGCTTTCTCACCTAAAATAAATCTAAGAGTAAAATTGATCATGGATGGTGATAGTTGCTCACGCATGATCTAATAAGCCTTCATGATGAACTAAGGCATACTTCAAGAAGTACCCTGTTAGTGTTCAAACGCTTCATGTATGAATTATGATAGCTTGAAGTTGTGACATAAGGTCCCTTCATGGATAGCTTGACTTGGTAAGATAAGACCATCTCATGGTAGCTTGAGTATAAAACCTCATGGTAGCCTTGGATTGAGAAATCACACTCTTCGTAAGGGTAGCTTGCACTAGTATCATAGTATACTTGCATGGTAGCTTGACTTGGTTAGGCCAAACCATTTCATGGTAGCTAGGATGGAGCAAGAGTCTTCTTCCTTGGATAGCTTGGACTTGCAGGATAGTGTGACTTCCATGGTAGCTTGGTCTAGCCTAGTAGGGTGCTATTCCTTGGATAGCTTGGACTTGCATGATAGTATGCCTTCCATGGTAGCTTGGTCTAGCCTAGTAAGGTGCTATTCCTTGGATAGCTTGGACTTGCATGATAGTATGCCTTCCATGGTAGCTTGGTCTAGCCTAGTAGAGTGCTATTGCTTGGTAAACTTGAATTGATAAATAGTAATCATTCATGTGTAATGACTTGCCATGTACTAAGTAGAAAAGTACCTTAAATGAGTAGTGGCAAATAGTAAAGAGGGACTAGTCCCCAACTATTGAGTATGTATGAAAGCCTAAAGTGGTACTTTGTATGGGTAGGATTATGGGGTCTAATCCATGCATTGCACATGTATGACTTGAAGCAAATTATGAAGTGTTTCTCTTATATGATGTATGCTTAGCTTGGATTGTTGCTATAGTTGCCTTCCATGATATGTTGACTAAAGGTGAAGATTCCCTTGTCTATGAGAATTAAGCTAAGGATGAGACCATAAGATGGTAAGTATGATTATGATGGCCAAAGGGGATACTTAGCATGGATGGGATTATGGGGTCTCATTCATGCATTGCACAAGTATACTTGGAAGTTACTTATGAAGTGTTACTTTTATGATATGAAGGTCTAAGTATTGACTATGTATATGGATTATGCTTTATGGTGAATAATGCTTACATTATGTCTATGTCGGAGATTATGTTTATGACTATGTTATTATCTCTTATGCTTATGACTTATCTCTTATGTTGGATAATCCTTATGTTATGCTCTTATGATGTTATGCTAGCTAACATATTTATTACATTTTGTACTAACGCATACTCTTGCCTACATTCTTATCAAATGTAGGGTCCGACGACATTGAGTTCCATTTCCGTGGATAGGTTTCTAGTAGAGCAAGGAGTTAAAGACTTGGTGAGTCCTCATAGCATCAAGGATGGATCACCTTTCCTTTATGTATCTTCTTTTATGTTTTAGACTTTTGTATGGGCTGCGTCCCAAGAGTTATTCAAAGTTGTTTCAGATGGTTTGAGACAAATTGTTATAGACTTCCGCTTACCTTTATAAAGACTTCGATTGTATGGAAAAAGTTTTAAAATTTCCGAATCATTTCTATTTACTTTATGTTATGATATGCTAAGTGGCTTGTGGTAGGCCTTTCGGGGTCTAGTACGCCATGTTACATCTAGGGTGTACCCCTAGGTCGTGACAATCTTGGTAATTAGAGCATAAGGTTTTAGAATGATTCTAGGATTGTCTCAAAACCACATCTAGTAGAGTCTTGTTTATAAGTGTGAAGCGCGCCACATTTATGAATAGAAAGCTATTAGATGATTAGGAAATCTCACTTCTTCATTCTCTAAGTCGTCCAATAGAGTTTAACTCTATAAGGTCTTTCTCGTTATCCGATGGTCTTCAAGATATGACTACTCGAAGGGCTCATGCTACAAGGAGCAAGGGAGAAGATGTTGGTTGTGATGCCAATTATGGCTATGTGACTAGATAGGACTTGATATGCTAGATTTCGATGTCATCCTTAGGATGGATTGGTAGTATTATTGTTATGCTCCTATGTGATTGTAGAACCCGTATAGTCAAATTGTTAGTTCCCGAATGAGCCTATTCGTGAGTGAAGGGGGGAAAGTCTATGCCATAAGTTTGGAGTATGTTTTGTCTTAAGTTTGACTTTGAGGGTTGCATGTACCACCTAGCTAAGGTGAGGGAGATATATTTAGGTGTTGACCAATTTCAAGGAGTTAGTTACCTTGTTAAGATTGATCTTAAGTATGGTCATTATGAGTAGAGTGTTTAGATAATATCTAGATGTGGTAATTAGTAGACTCCTATAAAAGGAAGGGTAGTAGTATAGTTCACCATAGTTTAGAATCACCATGTGTGATGAATGTGAAGGCTTAGTGATGACTTAATCCGACCTTAGTTAAATTGAAATGAATGGTGCTTAGAAATTCCGTTTAGGCTTTCTCCCAAGGGGGAGATGATGTTCTTAGTTAGCAAGGCCGTTGAGTGTTCCTAATGCTTAGGAGTTGGGTTTACTTGAGTTTCTCACCCTAGAAAGGTGGAATAAGTTGGGAAGTTTAGTCCCCGTTTTGTAGGCCCATATGAACTCTTGAGATGATAAGTTCCTTGATTTATATGATGTATGGAGTCATGTGTGCTTATGTGTTGCCATAGTTTTCTTTATATGATGCATGTTCATGAAAACTTATGTTTTGAAAGAAAATGAGTTTTACATGATTTATTTCCTCATGTTGTAGTGCATTAAGTATGAGTTTCCTATTTGACTTCATGAAATGAATATATGAGCATGCCTTAGTTTGGAGTTGAGAGATTCCTCCTTGAATAAATGCTTTTGAGAGTAAATTGCATATGAGCTCCATGAGAGTGTGTTGAGCATGTTTTAGTTCGGAGATGGTAGTTCCTCCTTGAACATGAGTAGATGTTGAGTTTCATGCATTTTGGGTTGTTAGATGTAGTTCCTACTCCCTTGTGATGCATTGAGTATGTTTAGTTTGGAGATGAAGTTCCTCCTTTGTTTGTGTGCATTTAGATGAGTTGCATGCATGATGGGTTGCTAGTCTAGAGTCGTGACCTTAAGAAGTGCCTAGAGTGTCATTCGAGGACGAATGTTCCCAAGGGAGAGATATTGTAATACCCCATAGTTTAGTAGGTCAACTAGAGCTTGACGTGAGGGTTAAAGTCAGGAATTTAGCTTCTCGTACTTAGAATGAAGGGTTTAGGGTTAAAACATCAAGGTACGACTCCCCAAGGACCAACCAAGGGTCCTTGAGGAGAACCCTAGGACTACCCTAAAAGCTGTCCCAAAACAGTCCATTCACGTGCAGTACTCACGCCCCGTAGGGTGACCCACACCCCGTGGGTAAGGGGTCGTGGGTCCCAGTAACATGTTGCAGACCACCACCCACGGATGACCAGTACGCCCTGTGGGTCCACCCACGGCCCATGGGCGTGGACTCGTGGGTGAGGCAGTGAAGGAGCTTAGGTTGGTTAAGTGATGGGTTATGGAACTTTCTAGAATTAATTAGTTATTAAGTGATGTCATTTTACCTTAGTTTATACCAACTATATAAAGACTTTAGACCCCTAATTAAGTGATCCAAATCATTATTTCTAAATCCCCAAAAGAAACCCAATTCCCTCCAAGAAATTCTCTCTCTAGAAAGTGAAGAAGAAGAAGAAGAAGAAGAAGAAGAAGAAGAAGAAGAAGAAGAAGAAGAAGAAGGGTCAAGCTAGGTCAAATTCCTCCAATCTTCCAATATTTGTGAGGGCTTTGTATCCAAGGTATGTTAGCTTATTCATCCCTGGATTCTTCCATCTATGGAGCACCTTAGAATTCCCCCAATTGTGAAGATGAAATCCCCAATTCAAGTTAGGGTTCCTTCTAATATTGTGGGTTATGTTGAGTATGAATCCAATTGAGTGAATATAGATTGTTTATGATTGAACTAGTAGTGAATCATGATATTATGATGATATTACATGTTTTCCATGGTTAACCCTAGTCTAATTGATGAAATTGAAGTAATGTGGGATTATGCCTTAAAGAGGGAAAGTGAAGACCTAGAGGTGATCTTCTAGAATTGATGATATGTATAGTAATTGTTCAAGAATATAAGCATGTAAATATGAATTGAATTAGATTAAAGTATATATGATGGATCATGACTAGTAACGAATGAGATTGAGCCTTTATGGTGAATTATGACTAGAATTGCTTAAGAATGAAGCTTGTGACATAAATGCCTTGTGATCTAGATATGAATGATGATTGTAAGAGGTAAAACTTTGAGAGTAAGGCTTGTAGTCATGAATGTTGATCACTAGGTTTTGAAAGTAAAGCTAATAAGATGAACTAGGAATGGTAAGGCCTTGAGAGTAAGGCTAATATGTAGGTTGAATTGTATATGTCATTATTGTGGAAGGACTTTACCAACATGATCTATTTTATGATTATATGAGATTATGCATGTTCTTATAGAATCAATGTAAATGCTTGATGAACACTTTGAGAGTGAATGTCTATGATTATGAAATGTAGTTGTGTTGTTGAAAGGATATTCTCACATACACACTACGCATGAACATAATATGAATGTGAAAGGTTTTCTCACATAGTATGATTCTACGTTGAAAGACTTTCTCACCTAAAATGAATCTAAGAGTAAAATTGATCATGGATGGTGATAGTTGCTCACACATGATCTAATAAGCCTTCATGATAAACTAAGGCATACTTCAAGAAGTACCCCCTTAGTGTTCAAAGGCTTCATGTATGAATTATGATAGCTTGAAGTTGTGACATAAGGTCCCTTCATGGATAGCTTGACTTGGTAAGATAAGACCATCTCATGGTAGCTTGAGTATAAAACCTCATGGTAGCCTTGGATTGAGAAATCACACTCTTCCTAAGGGTAGCTTGCCCTAGTATCATAGTATACTTGCATGGTAGCTTGACTTGGTTAGGCCAAACCATTTCATGGTAGCTAGGATGGAGCAATAGTATCCTTCCTTGGATAGCTTGGACTTGCATGATAGTGTGCCTTCCATGGTAGCTTGGTCTAGCCTAGTAGGTTGCTATTCCTTGGATAGCTTGGACTTGCATGATAGTATGACTTCCATGGTAGCTTGGTCTAGCCTAGTAGGGTGCTATTCCTTGGATAGCTTGGACTTGCATGATAGTATGCCTTCCATGGTAGTTTGGTCTAGCCTAGTAGAATGCTATTGCTTGGTAGCCTTGAATTGATAAATAGTGATCATTCATGTGTAATGACTTTCCATTTACTAAGTAGAAAAGTACCTTAAATGAGTAGTGGAAAATAATAAAGTGGGACTAGTCCCAAACTATTGAGTATGTATGAAAGCCTAAAGTGGTACTTAGTATGGGTAGGATTATGGGGTCTTATCCATGCATTGCACAAGTATTACTTGAAGCTAATTATGAAGTGTTTCTCTTATATGATGTATGATGCTTAGCTTGGATTGTTGCTATAGTTGCCTTCCATGATATGTTGACTAAATGTAAAGATTCCCTTAACTATGAGAATTAAGCTAAGGATGAGACCGTAAGATGGTAAGTATGATTATGATGGCCAAAGGGGATTCTTAGCATGGATGGGATTATGGGGTCTCATTCATGCATTGCACAAGTATACTTGGAGGTTACTTATGAAGTGGTACTTTTATGATATGAAGGTCTAAGTATTGACTATGTATATGGATTATGCTTTATGGTGAATAATGCTTACATTATGTCTATGTCGGAGATTATGTTTATGACTATGTTATTATCTCTTATGCTTATGACTTATCTCTTATGTTGGATAATCCTTATGTTATGCTCTTATGATGTTATGCTAGCTAACATATTCAGTACATTTTGTACTAACACATACTCTTGCCTACATTCTTATCAAATGTAGGGTCCGGCGATATTAGTCCTCATAGCATCGAGGATGGATCACCTTTCCTTTATGTCTTTTCTTTTATGTTTTAGACTTTTGTATGGGCTGCTTCCCAAGAGTTATTCAAAGTTGTTTCAGATGGTTTTAGACAAATTGTTATAGACTTCCGCTTGCTTTTATAAAGACTTCGATTGTATGGAAAAAGTTTTAACATTTCCGCACCATTTCTATTTACTTTATGTTATGATATGCTAAGTGTCTTGTGTTAGGCCTTTCGGGGTTTAGTACGCCATGTTACATCTAGGGTGTACCCCTAGGTCGTGATATGTTGGTGGTTTGAATTTGTAACACCTCGAAAATCTGAACTAGGCTGAACCAGCGAGAAGGGCAAACCAAAGAGGGGTCCACGTGCCGTGAGGAGGACTACGACCCGTCACCCTGCTCGTGGTGTTGCATCCAGTCTCTGTAGATTACCATTGACGCCTAGACAGTCCGTGAAGTGTCACATGGACCGTGAGGTGGTCCGTGAAAAGAGGCACAGAACCCCCAAGCTACTGTGAAGGACCACGGTCTCCTAAACGGTCCGTGGAGCTTCACACGGACCGTCAAGTTGCCCGTGGAAGGGGCTAATCAGGTTTTGAAGTTTTAGGTTAACTTGGCCCATTACCTATCAAATTAAAGGTCTTTGAGTCCTCTTTCCAACGCCACCAAGTTTGCCTAATTCCGAGCACGAAGTAAAAAGTTATGCCCATTTTAGTAAAGCACTGTCGGACAGGAGATACTTCACGACCAGCTATACGGTCAGTAAAGCGTTAGACGGCTCGTGAAGCCCTTCTTCTAAGTCACCTCGTCAGTTTTTTAAGTTAGGGTCATTGTAGTCTTTTCCCAAAGTTTTTATCACCCATACTACATTGTTTTAAACCCTATTTCAAGGCCTATATAAATGAATTAAGCCCAAAAACTACCAATTTCAATTCATTTTCCTAAATTCCCTAAATTTGACCAAATTCATCCTCTCCAAAAATCTTCTCTCTAGATCAAGAAAGAAGAAGAAACTAGGATTCTTCAAGTTTAAGTCTCCTTTCTTCATCATTGCTTAGGGCTTCAATCAAGGTATGTAGGTAGTTCATCAATGGGTTCAATTCACCCATTGAGTCCCCAAATTTTCTTCAATTCTCCAATTCAATTTCTCAAGATTTGATTAGATTTTCACTCAATTCCTCATGGGTTCTATTTGTATGGATTCAATTGCTTTATTATAATTTTATTTTGATGATTTGGATTTAACTACATGCTTTGCAACCAATTCCATGTGAACCCATGCATTGATATATGAATTTTGACTATGAACCCTAATTTACATTAATTTATGAAGAAACATTGAAAGATGAAAGATGAATTTATGAAGAAGCTTGGAGCTATGAATATGTTTTATGAAATTATATATGTTTTTATGAAAGCAATGTTTATGACTCAAGTAAGCTTATAGATAAATGTATCTATATGTTCCATGGAGCTTGGCCACATGACATGAATGACATTTAGATTTTCCCTCAATGCTTTTTGGGCTATTTTCCTAAATTAGGTCTTGATTAGTATGATATCCGGATATGCCCTCAATGATTATAGATCACGCTTTCAAAACTATTTTTATTAGTAGTAGGGCATCTCTAGCATGAAGTGACTGACTATGGGCCTTCAAAGCTATTATGAAAAGATCATGGATGGTGAAAGGTTTTATCATGCATGGTCTAATGAGCTATCCTATGATAAGACAAGAGGCGAATACCCATGTCCTATAATGATAAGACAAGAGGTGAATACCCATGTCGCATAATGATAAGATGAGTTAATATTAATGACTATTCCATGGGATTTATGCTTAGCACCGAGAGGATATTGAGATGGAAGCTCTCCCGTAGCTTGAGGCCGGGTTTCTAGTAGAAATATCATTATCCCATACCTATGTCCCTCCATAGGATGATTGTCTTAGATAGACATTAGCTAGTGGATCCACGTAAGCTAGCACTACATAGTCCTTACCTTGGCAAGTAGGACACCCCTTTTCTGTGTGGGGTAGACACTGGATTCTATGTTATAGCTCGCATGGTCTATATGTCGGTTAAGTGTAAACTTCCCACAAAAAGAACTAAGTTGATTTCTAATGTTTTATGAAGCTTCCTTTATGATTTATAGAAGTATTGACCATGTTCATGATTTATGAATCTTCTTAAATGATTTTACTATGTTTTAACTTGGTCATGCATTCCAGGTTTTCGATTATATCCCTTTATGATCTTCTCTCATGTTTTATTGCATTCCTCTCATACTTAGTATATTCCATGTACACATACTTTTTTCTACATTGTTTCACTAATGTTGCGTCTGACGTTCCCACTCCGCATCTCCATGGCTAGAGTTCACTTTAGTAGATTTGAAGATTGGTGAGTCCTCATGTTCCAAGGACCAAACCCTTTATTGCTTATTGTCTTTACTTTTCAGTATTGTATGAGATGCATGGGTTACGTCCCAATCACTCTTGATGTACTAGATGTCTTATTTTCCGCTTCGTTTTCTTGTCAAACATTTTATGATACGAACTATCTTTTAAAATCTCTTGATTTTCTATTATCTTGTATGATGTATGCTAAGTGGCCTGTGCAGAGTCTCTCGGGGTCCTATACGCCATGTCACATCTAGGGTGTACTTTGGGTCGTGACAAACTTGGTATTCAGAGCACAAGGTTTAGAAAGGTCCTAGGATGTCTCATAAGCCACATCGAGAAGAGTCTTGTTCATGAGTGTGAAGCGCGCCACATTTATGAATGAGAGGCTATAAGATGTTTAAGAAACTTCACTTCTTTCATTATTCTAAATTCGTGCAATAGAGTTTAACTCTATAAAGGTCCTCCTCTCTTAACCCCTGTTTATGCTTTACAGAATATGCCTCCACGAAGGAATCCTATGAGAAGGCATAGGAATTTTCGTGAAAATGTGAGACAAGAGGTTCCCCAAGTGTCGGTCAATCCTTTGTCCGAGCAAGTGACTAATGATGAGTTTTGAGCTGCATTTTATGCATTGGCCCAAGCTATGACGACTCAAGCAAATATAGAGGTTGTGGCTCCCGTTAACCTAAGGGTGGTACAGAGGCAACAAAGGTGATAGACTTTACTAGAATGAAGTCTAAGGTTGAGGAAGATCCTCAAGAGTTCATTGATGAGGTTTATAAGATAGTGGAAATTATGGGTATTAATTTGATAGAAAAGGCGAAATTGGCCGCTTATTAACTTAAGGGTGTTTCTCAAGTTTGGTTTAACCAATGGAAGGAAGAGAGGGAAATAGATGCAGGTCTTATTAATTGGGAGAAATTTAAGGTTGGTTTTCTTGATATGTTCTTTTCCCTTGAGATGAGGGAAAGGTAATTGATTTCATTAACCTTCGTCAAGAGAATATGAGTGTGAATAAGTATGCTTTGAAATTCATGCAATTGTCCAAATACGCTCCAACTATGGTTTCCGATCCAAGGGCAAAGATGAGTAAGTTTGTGTCGGGTGCTTCCGACTTGGTGGTCAAAGAATGCCTAGTTGCCATGCTTGTTAAGGAGATGGATGTCTCCCGTTTGATGGTTCATGCACAACAAATAGAAGAGTTGAAACATGAGGAGAAAATTAGGGACCCAAAGAGGGCAAGAAGGGATGATGGTGATTTCTCACATTCAAGGTCCAATGGAGGTAATCGTTCTCATGGTAATGGTTCTAGTGAGCAAATAGTATCTTAGTGTTCAAAGTGTAGAAAAATTCATAGGGGTGAGTGTCTAGCCGGTTCTAATGGATGTTTTGGTTGTGGAAAAATGGATCATACGATAAGGAATTGTCCTACAGTTGCTAAGAATGAGGGAGATAATCGTCGGCGAACTCAACCTTACCCTTATTCAGGTCTTAGTGGTGGTCATAAACAAAATTGGTTTTATGATATTCAGCCTCGACAAGATCATGAGGGTTCCCCGGATGCAAAAATTGGTAAGTTATGGTCTTTTAGCTTGTGGTTATGCATTGCTTGATATTGGGTGTTTCATTGGCTATGGTAAGAATCCATGTTTAGTAATTGTGTTTGAAGTGGATCTTGAAATCTTTATTGAAATTCCTTAAGTGTTTACTTGTATTGATGGTTCCATGGTTGTTAAGACTTTGGTACTATGTTTGGGTTGATGGAGATGGATTTGAAAAGACTAGAGAGGTTTGCTCCCAAGAGGGAGTTAGAGTACTTCATGGTTGGTGTGTATGGGACTATTTAAATTGTTGGAAGGGGGCCTTGCTTTGGATTGGTATGTGAAAGGCCGGAAATGGTGTGATGTCTCAGTATCCCTATCTCTTTCCTTTATCTTCGGGTCTAGTTGAGGCATTAGCCCCTCATGTACACTCTTTAGGATTCTTGTGTTTTAGTCATTCTCATGTTTCCTCATGCATGCATGCTCATGAAAAGTTTGATTTTCAAAGATATGATTTAGCTTGATTGATTGCTTCATGATTATGTGCATTGAGTATGATTTTGCATGGTTGTCTTATGAAAAGATGTTTTAAAAGTTTGTTTAGCTTGGAGTCGAGGTTCCTCCTTGGTTATGTGCATTTTGATGTAGTTGCATTAATGTTGGGTTGTTAGTTTCTCTCCTACTCTTTTTGTGCTAGTTTGAGTTCCATTCGAGGATGCATGTTTCCAAGTGGGAGATATTGTAACACCTCAAAAATCTGAACTAGGATAGAACAAGAGAGAAGGGTAAACCACAGAGGGGTCCACTGGCCGTGAAGAGGACCACGACCCGTCACCCTGCTCGTGGTATTGCACCCAACCTATGTAGATGACCACAGACGCCTAGACAGTCCATCAAGTGTCACATGAACCATGAGGTGGTCCATGAAAAGAGGCACACAACCCCTAAGCTACTGTGAAGGAACACAGTCGATTAAACAACCCATGGAGCTTCACATGGACCGTGAAGTCGTTCGTGAAAGGGTTTGATCAGGTTTTGGAGTTTTAGGTCAACTTCAAACGATCATATCTTTTAGCACAAAATGAATTAGGTAGCCCATGACCTATCAAATTTAATGTCTTTGAGTCCTCTTTCCAACGCCACCAAGTTTACCTAATTTCAAACCCCGAGTAAAAAGTTATGCCCATTTTTGTGAAGCATTGTCGGACATGAGAAACTTTACGACCGGCTATAAAGCCCGTGAAGCCTTAGACGGCTCGTGAAGACCTTCTTCTAAGTCACCTCGTCAGTTTTTACGTTAGGGTCATTGTGGTCTTTTCCCAAAGTATTTGGTACATAAACTACATCGTTTTAAACCCTATTTCAAGGCCTATATAAGTGAATTAAGCCTAAAAGCTACCAATTTCAATTCATTCTTCTAAATTCCCTAAACTTGACCAAATTCATCCTCTCCAAAAATCTTCTCTCTAGATCAAGGAAGAAGAAGAAGCTAGGGTTCTTCAAGTTCAAGTCTCCTTTCTTCACCATTGCTTAGGGCTGCAATCAGAGTATGTAGATAGTTCATCAATGGTTTTAATTCACCAATTGAGTCCCAAAGTTTCTTCAATTCCCCAATTCAATTTCTCAAGATTTGGTTAGATTTTCACTCAATTCTTCATGGGTTCTTTTTGTATGGATTCAATTTCTTTATTATTATCTTATTTTGATGATTTTGATTTAACTACATGCTTTTCAACCAATTCCATGTGAACCATGCATTGATATATGAATTTTGACTATGAACCCTAATTTACATGAATTTATGAAGAAGCTTTGAAAGATGAAATATGAATTTATGAAGAAGCTTGGAGCTATGAATATGTTTTATGAAATTATGCATGTTTTTATGAAAGCAATATTTATGACTCAAGTAAGCTTATAAATAAAGGTATCTATATGTTCTATGAAGCTTGACCAAATGACATGAATGGCATCTAGATTTGCCCTGAATGCTTTTCGAGCTATTTTCCTAAATTAGGTCTTGATTAGTATGGTATCTGGATATGCCATCAATGATTATTGATCACGCTTTCAAAACTATTTCCATTAGTAGTAGGGCATCTCTAGCATGAAGTTTATGACTATGAAAGCTATTATGAAATGATCATGGATGGTGAAAGATTTTTTCACGCATGGTCTAAGGAGCTATCCTATGATAAGACAAGAGGCGAATACCCATGTCCTATAATGATAGGATAAGAGTAGAATACCCATGTCCCATAATGATAAGATGAGTTAAGATTAATGACTATTCTGTGGGATTTATACTTAGCATCGAGAGGATATTGAGATGGAAGCTCTCCTGTAGGTTGAGGCCAGGTTTCTAGTAGCAATCTTCTTATCCCATACCTATGTACCCCCATAGGATGATTGTCTTAGATAGACATTAGCTAGTGAATCCACGTAAGCTAGAAGTTCATAGTCCTTACCTTGGCAAGTAGGACACCCCTTTTCGGTGTGGGGTAGACACTAGATTCCATGTTATAGTTCGCATGGTCTATATGTCGGTTAACGATAAACTTCCCACAAAAAGAACTAAGTTGATTTCTAATATTTTATGAAGCTTCCTTTATGATTTAAAGATGCATTGACCATGTTCTTGATTTATAAATCTTCTTAAATGATTGTACTATGTTTTGACTTGTTCATGCATTCCATGTGTTCGATTATGTCCCTTTATGATCATGTCTTATGTTTTATTGCATTCCCCTCATACTTAGTACATTTCATGTACTAACACATAATTTTGCCTATATTCTTTCTCTAATGTAGGGTCTGACGTTCCCACTCCGCATCTCCTTGGCTAGAGTTCACTTTAGTAGATTTGAAGATTGGTGAGTCCTCATGTTCCGAGGATCGAACCCTTTATTGATTATTTTCTTTCCTTTTCAGTATTTTATGTGATGCATGGGTTACGTCCCAATCTCTCTTGATGTTCTAGATGACTTTGAGACTATGTTGGATTTTCCGCTTCATTTTTTTGTCAAACATTTTATGATACGAACTGTCTTTTAAAATCTCTTGATTTTCTATTATCTTTTATGATGTATGCTAAGTGGCTTGTGTAGGACCTCTCATGGTCCTATACGCCATGTCACGTCTAGGGTGTACTTTGGATCGTGACAGAATTACATCATTTGGTATAAGAGTCATGCTTAGATTTTTCCCAACGAGTCTAGTCTTTGCTTTGTAACTATAAAAACAAATAGAGTCCAATTTTTTTTTTTGAGAAAATACCAAACATAATTTTGTTGATTTGAGCCTTATTTGAAGTTTATAATACTAGATTTGTGTTCTCTAGTATTATTTGAGTCGGATTATGAGATTTGGCATTAATTGGAGTTGATTTGAAGGGTCCACCATTGTTGATTGAAGAAGCTTGAAGGGAATAGAAATGGGTCTTGAAATATGAAGAATTTGGAAATTAATTGAAGTATAAAAAAGTATTTGGGAATTTTTTCCTATACCTTAAATCTCAAATTTTGTGATATTCAGAGCCAAAAATGATAAGGGTATGATTTTTGGATATTCATCTTGTTCATAGAGTTCTTGGAGGATATTCAAAAATTCAAAAATTCAAAAATTCAAAAGGTGTTTAATCCAAAAGAAGAAGAAAGATAAGGTGGATTAGTGTTAGTACACAAGGAAAAATATCAAAGAAGGGAATAAGGGAATGAGTATAAGTGGGACCACAAAGGCACAAAATTTGACATCTTCAGGTGCACAAACTATCAAGTTTGGTGAGCACTTTGGTGTATTGCCAAAGTGACACAACATATCCAAACTCAAGTTGCTAATCTATTAACTTTGGAAAAGGGAGACAACATCACTAAAGTCACCTTTGACCTCATCAAAGTTTGTCGATCCAAGGCAGTCCAAGATGTCGTGAGTTCATATATCTTTGACCTATCTCAAGTTATAATTTCTTAGTGTTTTTCTTGATTCTAGTTCATTCTTGTGATTCCTAAAAATAATCTTCAACTAGTAATTGATCGATTTGTTGATTAGTAGTTCTTGAATTATCTCTTTGTTGATTAGTAGGAAGTCCTACGGGCCGTAGGAAGGAAATCGTAGACCCAAAGTTGAGTTTTGGAAATTTTAAGTTTCTGAAGTTTGTCCTATGAGTGAACAAGATGAGTCGTAGGATGATTGACGGGTTGTAGGACTGACCCGTAGGGTTGATTCAGAGAAATTGATTGAGACCTCAGTCTACAAGAAGGGTTTGATGGGTCGTAGTTGATTCTACGGGTCATTCAGTGGTCTCGTAGAACTAATATAGACTTAATGAAATTTTTGACTTAAACTTGGGTTCTACGGGAGAGGTATATATACCTTAGATGGAATGACGAACCGTAGAAAGATCACGTGGGAAGTTGAATGAATTTTGAATTTCTGAAGTTAGTTCTATGGTTGACTAGTACGGGCCATAGAAAGTTCTACGGACCGTAGGTCCGTCTGACAGTTACTTTTTAAGGGTGTTTGGGTCTTTTCTAATGCATTTAATGCCTATACTATATTGTTTTGACCCTAATTCTATGTCTTATAACTACCCTTTTATTCCTAAATCTACCCAAACCCTCTTCTTTTCTCAAATTCCCAAATCCCATCTAAGTTCATCCCCTCTAAATTCTCTCAAGCTTCAAGGAAGAAAACTAGGGTTTCAAGCTTCAAGTCTCCTTTTCTCCATTGATTTTGGACTTTGTTTATCAAGGTATGTGAGAATTCATCAATGGATTCCATTCATCCATTGGGTTCAAAAATATTTCTAAGTTCCAATTCAATTTCACCTAAATTGCTTAGAGTTTCATGTGATGTCCATGGGTCTTACTTGATGTTGATTTAATTGTTCAATTTCAATCTTCCTATGCATGTTTTGATTAAACTACATGATTTCAAATTGATTTCTATAAGACCCATGCATTACACATGATTTTGACTATGAATTTATGAAGAAAGATATGAACTTATGAATGATGATTTATGAAAGCTATGCATGATTTATGAAAAGATGTTTTATGATCTAAAGGTTGGTTTAAGATAAAAATCAATGAAGTTGTGAAAGGTTTTCTCACATATTAAGAGATTATGATTGGTGAAATTTTTTCTCACACATGCATGATTCCTGATTTAAGGAGCTACTCTATAATGATTTAAGCTTGGATTAGTAACTTAATTGTATTTTTTCATGTATAATGATATGTTATGAATATGACTATTCCGTTAGGATTATACTTAGCACAGAGAGGATATTGAGATGGAGGATCTCCCATTAGTAGAGGTCAGGTCTCTAGTAGCAATCTCCTTTTCCCTAACTACGTGCTTATGTAGGATTTGTTTTAGAAAGACATAGCTAGTGGATCCACCTAAGCTAGAAGTTTAAGGTTCTTGCCTTGGAAAGTAAGGACATCTCTTTTCGGTGTGGTAGCAAGACACCAAATTCCACGTTATCGCTTAAGTGGTCTATGTGGGTTAATGGTAAATATCCCACAAAAAGAACTAAGTTATTCTTAAAGGTCTTATGAGGCTTTTATTATGATTTTAAGATGCATTGACCATGTTCACGACTTATGATTCTTCTTTAAAGGTTTTACCATGTTTTAGCTTAGTCATGCATATCATGTTTCCTTTTTATCCCCTTGTGATTATGTTTCCAAAGTGTTTGAGTTCATTAACCTCCGAAAATGGAATATAAGTGTGAAGGAGTATTCTTTAAAGATTACTAAATTGGCTAAGCATGCTCAAACTATGGTTGTCGACTCTAGGGCAAGGATGAGTAAGTTTGTGTCGGGTGTTTCCGATTTAGTTGTCAAAGAATGTCGTACCACCATGTTGAATAAGGATATGGATATCTCCCCGTTGATGATACATTCCCAACAAATTGAAGGAAAAACTCAAGGAAAGGGAAAGAGAGTCCAAGAGGTCAAGGACCGATGATGGTGACTTTTCCCATTCGAGCTCCGCTGGACATGGTCATTCTAAACTCTGGCTAAAAATTTTAGGTCAAGTTTATTCTAATGATTTACACCTAAGATCTACAAGGATATGGTGTCTAACCCTAAACCTCAAGGAGTTAATGGTGGTGGATCTTCTATATCTACTTGCACTAGGTGTGGCAATAAGCATGGTGAAAAATGTTTGACCGGTACAGATGGTTACTTTAATTGTGGAAATAATGGTGACAATATGAGATATTGTCCATTGCTTACTACTAAAGGAAGGAATGGTAGATAAGATCAGCCTCGGTTCAGGTGCTCCAAACCAAAACAGATTCTATGCTCAGACTCGTCAGGATCACGAGGGTTCTCTGGATGTTGTGACCGGTATGTTGAAAGTCTTTCACCTTGATGTTTATGCTTTACTTGATCCGGGTGCTATGTTATCCTTTGTTACTCCTTATGAGGACGTGAGATTTGATGTTGATCCTGAAATCCTTTCTAATCTCTTTCAAGTCTCTACTCCAGTTGGTGATTCTATTTTTGCTAAGAGAGTTTATATAAATTGTCCTATTTCCATTTCTCATAGAGTCACTCATGTTGATCTTGTAGAGCTTTATATATTAGATTTTGATGTTATTCTTGGGATGAATTGGCTACATACATGTTATGATTCCATAGATTGTAGAACCCGATTGATCACATTAAAGCTTCCGAACGAACCTACCATGTCATGAGAAAAGGGAAATTATGTTCTTAAGGGTCAGTTCATATCTTGCCTAAAGGCTAGGAAAATGATTTCTAAGGGTTGCATTTATCATCTTGTTTTGGTTAGGGCTATAGATTTCAAAACCCCTACTCTTGAGTTAGTTCCAATTATAAATGAGTTTCCGAAAGTGTTTCCAGATGATCTTCCCGGTATTCCTCTCGTAAGGGAAATAGACTTCGGTATTGACCTTCTCCCAGATACACAACCTAGTTCTTCCTCCTTATCGTATGGCTCCAACAGAACTTAAGAGATTAAAAGATCATTTGAAAGAATTATTGGATAAAGGATTCATCAGATCGAGTTTCTCACTATGGGGTGCTCTAGTTTTGTTTGTTCGAAAGAAGGATGGTTCCCTCCGAATGTACATTGACTATCGAAAATTGGATAAGGTTACCATTAAGAATAAGTATCCTATTCTAAGGATATACGACTTGTTTGATCAACTCCAAGGAGCGAGTTACTTCTCTAAGATTGACCTTCGGTCGGGTTATCACTAGTTGAGGGTGAAGGAAAATGACATTCTGAAGATGGATTTTTAAACTCGGTATGGTCATTATGAGTTTTTTGTGATGTCTTTTTATTTGAATAATGCCTCAGAGGTGATTAAGGACCTGATGAATAGGGTCTTCAAGAAATATCTTGACATGTTTGTGATTGTGTTTATTGATGATATTTTGATTTACTCTTGGAGTGAGGATGAGCATGTTGAACATTTGAGGATTGTTTTGCAAATTCTTAAGGATCGTGAATTGTATGCTAAGTTTAGCAAATATGAGTTTTGATTGAGGTCCGTTGCTTTCCTTGGCCATATTGTCTCAGGTGAGGGTATTCAAGTTGATCTTAAGAAAACTGAGGCAGTTAAGAATTGACATAGACCTTTTTAGATTTACAGAGTTTCTTAGGCTTGGCCGGTTACTATAAAAGGTTTGTGGAAGGATTTTCCTCTATTACTTCTCCTTTGACGACATTGACTTAAAAGAAGGTGAAATTTATATGGTCACAAACTGAGAAGAGTTTCCAAGATTTGAAGGATAGACTCACTTCGGTCCCTATATTGACATTACCAGAATGATCAGATGGCTTTGTAGTGTATTATGATGCTTCAAGGATTGGTATTAGTTGTGTTCTAATGCAACATGAGAAAGTTATTGCTTATGCTTCAAGGAAATAAAAGGTGCATGAAAAGAACTACCTGATTCATGATTTTGTAATTGGCAGCAGTAGTGTTTGCTCTAAAGATTTGGAGGCGTTATGTATATGGTGTTCAGGTAGACGTGTTTACTGACAACCAGAGATTGAAATATGTGTTCACTTAAAAGGATTTAAATCTTCGCCAAATGAGATGTGTTGAGTTATTGAAAGATTATGACATGAGTGTCCTTGATCATCCCGGTAAGGCGAATGTGGTGGCGGATGTTCTTAGTCGACTGTCAATAGGAAGTGTTGCTTATGTTGAGGATGAAAAGAAGGAGTTAGTTCTTTCATAGATTGGCCTGATTGGGTGTTCACTTGGTTGATTCTAATGAAGCTGGTATGGTTGTTCATACTAGTTTGGAATCATCTTTTGTATCGGATGTGAAGGCTAAGCAAGATCTTGATCCGGTACTAGCTGAATTGAATAAATCAATTTCCAAAAAAGCCATTGAGGTTTTCTCCCATGGGGAGATGGTGTCTTCGATACCAAGGTTGATTATGTGTTTCGAACGTTGATGAGTTGAAAAAGTAGATTCTGACAGAAGCGCAAAGTTCTGGGTATTCTATTCACCCGGGAGCCACCAAGATGTACCGCGACTTGCGGGAGGTCGATTGGTGGAATGAGATGAAGAAAGGTATTGCAAAATTTGTGGCTAAGTGTTTGAATTGTCAACAAGTAAAACCTGAGCATAAAAAACCGGGTGGTTGGACTCAAGACATTAGTATTGCTACATGGAAGTAGAAAGATTTGAATATGGACTTCATTATAGGTTTACCTCGCACTCGTCGGCAGTTTGATTTGATTTGGGTTATTGTGGACCGAATAAGGAAATCAGCTCACTTTCTTCCCGTTAAGACTTCATTTTCAACAGAAGAGTATGACAAACTTCATATTCTATAAATGGTAAGGTTGCATGGAGTGCCTTAGTCTATTATATCCGATTGTGGCACTTAGTTTACATCTCAATTTTGGAGGTCATTTCAGAAAGGTCTTTGTCACGCCCCGAGCCTACACCCTGGACGTGGTCGGTACTCAAAAACCATTTTTGATCCCCAAGCAAACCCTTGACCTGGCTGACTACTTAGCGTAAAACTCGCTCAAGCGATAATAGGCTCAAAATATAAATTTATCTCAACATAAACTAAACTAGAATGTCTGAAAATACTCATTGGCAATAATAATAATAATTTGCAAAACATTCTTTAAAGAAACGAAAGTACTGAGAAACTTCTCAACTCTAACTATCTATGAAGCCTCTAATACTAGGATAGATGTCGGGATAAGACCTATGACAACTCAACAATAACAGGAAAATAAATGTGAAATCCTTAGGAAAGCAAGGAGGCTCACCAAAGCTATCTGAAGCGCAAGTGATCTCAACGAAACACCTGTTGATGATCCTGAACACCTTATCTGCATCATAAAAACATGCAGGTCGAAAGACATCAGTACATTTGAATGTACGAGTATGTAATAAAGCTGAATGACTAAATAGCGGAACTGAAATGACTGTAGTAGTTAAAATATACTCAAGCTGAATGTAAAGAAATAAATGAGTTAAATCATTTAAAGCTTTACCAAATACTTACTCATCTTTGAATTCAACATATCAAGTGATATGTAAAAATACACTTTAATTCTATAGGGAGATTCTCTAACCGACAACCATCACTATGAGCTACATGATGATACAACGTCTCACTCACGCTGCCAGAACTGTCCTACACCTTGCCGGGATATAGGACACCTCAACTAAGTGGACCCACTAAGCTCTGCCCGAAGGCACAAAGGATTCATCTAAAAAGTATGATCCTTTACCATGTTGGCATACATGGTTTATGAGGATTTTGAGTTGTCTGAACTCATCCCCATATCGGTGCTCAATACTACTCCCAATAATACATATATACTCATGCTCAAATGTATAAAACATACACTTTCTCTACATTGAGATAACTTCTCAAACTATACTCTTAAAAAAGGCAACTGCTCTGAAACATCTCTGAACTCATAAACTCGTTTAGAAATCAAAGTATCCCAAAATAATACTCTCTTTCTTTATGTAAAGATGAAACATTTGGAAAATACTTAGTTCCCTTAGTCTCTTTCTCAAACTCCTCTTCACTTCCTCAAAACTCAGTTTAAAACACAAATGTTGGTTTTAAAAGATTTGCAAGTTCAAAATAGGATTCGTGCTGAAATATAGACATGAACGAATCAACACAAGGATCTCAATAACAATATAAAAAACTCAATACTCATAAATCAAGAACTCAGAACTCAACGATACTACTCATCTCAAGAATACTAAATTCATAGGGTTCATGCTGAAATATAAACATGAACAAATCAATTCAAGAATCTCAAATGCATAACATATAGCAATTCAATAATTAGGAAAATAATTTCAAAAAGAATCAGGTACTCAAGAACTCAAAATCAACTCATATCAAGAATACTCAAATCTAAAGATAGAATTCTAGATTACTCTTTTATAGATTTGAAAGTAGATGTTCGGCGTGAGGCCGAACTAGTCCAACACTAAGAAGCCTTACATACGTGGAAGAACAAGTTCTTTGGCGAAATCAATGAAACTCGAAGAATGCTTGAAACCTAGATTTTCTCCTCTTGGAACCTTTCTCTAATGACTTGAAGTGCTAATGAACGTAAAAGAACTGATTAATAATTTCTAAGCCCTTAATTAGGTGTAAAACATCGTGGTTTAGGCTCAGAATAGGGGTTAAAATGACGTAGTTTAAGTACCTAACGCATAGGGGAAAGACCAAAACGACCCTAACTTTTAAAATTGTCAAGGTGCCTTAAAAGAGATGTTTCACGGTCCGTGAAACACTTCACGGGCCGTATAGCCGGTCGTGAAACTTCACCTACTTGATAGGGCTTTACTAAAACGGGCATAATTTTTTACTCCAAACTCGAAATGAGGAAAACTTTGTGGCGTTTGAAAGAGGACTCAAAGACCTTTAATTTGATAGGTCATGGGCAACCTAATTCATTGTCTTCTGAGAGATAAGATCATCAGAATATGAGCCAAAACACAAAAACTTGTGGGTGACTTGTAAGGACCCCTAAACGGACTGTACAAGTCACCATGGGCCGTCTAGGTGACTCCCACCTTAGCAGCCTTGGATGGTCATCCACCATGCCCTAAACGGGTTGTGGACCCCTAAATGGGCCGTCTAGGGTGCCGTAAAGGGTTCATGATCCATTTTGGATTCGTGGACTTGCCTGTTACCCCTCTTTAGTCCTTTTCAAAGTTCGACGTGTTACAATATCTCCTCCTTGGGAACATACGTCCTCGAATGAGATCAAACTAAGCATAAAAGGGGTGGGAAAGCGTCTATCAACTCAAAACAAAGCATAAAACAGGAAAATAGCATAAACTCAACATATAAACGTAAAGAGTATTACAAAGAGTTAGTACCTTGGTCTAGAATCGTTTCAGAGGAAAAGAGGTGAGGGTATCTCTTGTTCATATCCTTCTCGGCTTCCCACGTAGCTTCCTCAACAAATTGGTTCCTCCACAAGACTTTGACTGATGCAACCTCTTTAGTTCTCAATTTGCAAACCTGACGATCAAGGATCTAAACTGGAGTGTCCTGATAGGACAAATTGTCCTTTACTCCAATACTCTATGTAGGCACAATAAGTGCATCATCACCCAAACACTTCTTTATCCTAGAAATATGGAATACTGGATGAACTGCTGCTAACTCTGGTGATAGCTCCAACTCATAAGCTACATTACCAACCCTCTTGTATATCCGGTAAGGACCAATGTATCGGGGACTGAGCTTCCCTTCTTACCAAACCTCATAACACCCTTCATGGGTTAAACTTTCAAATATACCTAATCATCAACCTCAAACTCCAAATCTCTTCGTCTAACATCAATATAGGATATCTAACGACTCTGCGCTGTTTTCAACCTCTCCTGAATTGTCTTCACCTTATCCATGGCTTGATGAACCAAATCTGGTCCTATCAACTCAGCTTCGCCAACCTTAAACCAGCCAATAGGAGATCTACACCTTCGCCCATATAGAGCCTCATACGGAGCCATCTGAATGCTGGAATGGTAACTATTATTGTATGCAAACTCATTAAGAGGCAAGTGGTTATCCCAATTATATTTAAAATCTAAAACACAAGCTCTCAACATGTCCTCTAAGGTTTGAATTGTGCGCTCTTCTTGACCATCGTTCTGAGGGTGAAAAGTAGTACTAAGGTTCACTTTTGAACCCAAACCATTCTAAAATGACTTCCAAAACTATGTGGTAAACCTCTATCGGAAATGATGACCAAGGGAAATCCATGCAGTTGAACTATCTCACGAATGTAAAGATTTGCATACTTTTCTACTGTATTGGTAGTCTTTGTTGGTAAGAAGTGGGCTGATTTTGTCATCCGATCCACAATCACCCAAATGGAATAATGTTGTGTGCGATATCGTGGTAACCAGTAATAAAATCCATATTAATCATCTCCCACTTCCATTCTAGAAGGGGTATATTTGGAGCTACACCACATGACCTTTGATGCTCAGCCTTGACTTGCTGGCAATTTGGGAACTTAGCAACAAACTCGGTAATGCACCTCTTCATGCCACTCCACCAATAGACTTCTCTCAATTCATGGTACATCTTGGTGGCACCTGGATGAATCGAATATTGGATAGTATGGGCTTCTTCCATGATTCTCTCTGGGAGTTAATCCATATTTTGAACACATAACTTACCTTGATACCTCAACACACCATCTCCCCCTTGTGCAAAGACCATCACTTTCTAATTTCTGCTTGTGCACATTTTCCTTCAACTCTAGTAAAATATGATCCTTATCCTATTTATCTTTCACTTCTAACACTAACGATGATTCGGCTCCATTCATTACGACCACTCCACCTTCACCAGAATCTAACAAACAGACTCTAGTCGTGCAAGTCTGTGAACTTCTTTAGCAAATTATTTCTTGTCTTCCTCGACATGAGCAGTACTTCCCATGGACAACGTGATTAAGGCATCAATAACAACATTATCCTTACCTGGATGGTATAAAATACTCATATCATCCCATGGAGAACCTGCTCAAGGCATCAGTAACAACATTAGCCTTACCTGGATAGTATAAAATACTCATATCATAATCCTTGAGTAGTTCTAGCCATCTCCTTTGTCAAAGATTTAGCTCCTTCTGACTGAAAATATACTGGAGACTATTGTGGTCAGTGAGCACATCCATGTTAACGCCATAGAGATAGTGACGCCATATCTTGAGAGCAAAAACTACTGCTGCCAACTCAAGATCATGAGTCGGGTAGTTATTTTCGTGAATCTTAAGTTGTCCAGATACATAGGCTATGACCTTACCATTATGCATCAATACAGAACCAAGTCCAACTCTAGACGTATCGCAATAAACAACAAAACCCTCTATACCCTCTAGTAGGGTCAACACTAGAGCAGTGGTTAACTGAGTTTTCGATTCCTGAAAGATTTTCTCACAAGTGTCAGACCATTGAAACTTAACTATTTTTTTGTTCAACTTAGTCAACGGGGACAAAATAGATGAAAACCTCTCGACAAACCTTCTGTAGTAACCATCCAACCCTAATAAACTCCTTATATCAACTGGGGAGGTGAGTCTAGGCCAATTCTGCACTGCTTCAATCTTGTGAGTGTCAACTCGAATTCCTTCACCAGACACAATGTGGCCTAAGAACACCACACTTACAAAACTTGGCATATAACTCTTGATCTCTGAGAGTTTGGAGGACTATTCTGAGATGAATAACATGGTCCTCTTTATTCCTTGAATAAATCAATATGTCATCAATGAATACGATAACAAACATGTCCAGATACGGCCCAAATACTATGTTCATAAGATCCATGAATGCTGCAGGAGCGTTAGTCAAACCAAAGGACATAACAAGGAACTCATAATGACTATAACGGGTCCTGAATGCTGTCTTTGGGATGTCACTTTCTCTCACTTTCAACTGATGATATCCAGATTTGAGGTCTATCTTAGAGAAATAAGGGGCACCTAGAAGTTGCTCGAAAAGGTCATCGATTCTCAAAAGGGGATACTTATTATTTATGGTGACCTTGTTCTACTGACAGTAATCGATACACATCCTAAGGGAACCATATTTCTTCTTCATGAATAAAACCAGAGCTCCCCAAGATGACACACTTGGTCGGATGAAAACCTTATTCTCATCTGCTCTTTTAACTCTTTTAACTCAACTGGAGCCATTCTATATGGCAGAACAGAAATGGGTTGAGTATCAGAAACAATATCCATTCCGAAGTCTATTTTTCTCTCGTGAGGGACTCTGGGATGATTGTCTAGAAAGACCTCTAGAAACTCACTCACAACTGGAACTGACTGAATAGGTGGGGTCTCAACACTAGAGTTATTAACTCGGACTAAGTGATAGATGTACCCCTTAGAAACTAACTTTCTGGCCTTAAGGTATGAAATAAAATGACCTTTAGACATTTCTGAACTACTTCTCCACTCTAAAACTGGTTCATTAGTAAACTGAAACTTGACTACTTGAGTTCTACAATCAACTGCGACTAACAAGCATGAAGCCAGTCATTACCTAGAATAACATCAAAGTCCACCATGTCTAGTTCAACTAAGTCAGCCATGGTGTCTTGTGATAGACAGAGACTGTACAATCATGATATACTCTTTCTGCTAAAATAGACTCACCCACAGGTGTGGAAACACTAAAGGGCTCAAAAAGTTGTTCGGGGGGAAATGCTAAACCTCATTGCTACATAAGGAGTCCCAAAAGACAAACTCGCACCTGGATCAAGTAAGGCATAAACATAAAAAGTACAGACTTTAAGCATGCCAGTGACAACATTTGGTGAGTTCTACTGATCATGGTGACTATCTATAGCATACGGATGGTTTGTACCTCCGCCTGTTCCTGAAGTAGCTCCTCTTTGGGTATTTCTATCTGCTGGGGCTACTGAAGAAGATTGGGCTCTATTGCCTCCATTACCCTGCCTATTCTTAGGGTACTCTCTTATAAAATGACCCGTCTGACCACACTTGAAGCAACTATTGGAGTCATCAACACACTCTTGGGTGGTTCTTACAACACTTAGTACAGTGGGGTCCAAGTAGCCCCTTGTGCCACACTACCCTGAAATCCTGGGAGTTTTGGTTCTTGTGATCATTCATGTTCCTTGGTGCAGGTGCACTAGCTGATGATAGAGCAGGTCCAAGTGACCTCTTCTGGAAGGATAACCGATTTACATTCCCATTCTTCTGCTGGTCGGACTCATGATTCGATGTCTTAGCCCTCTTACTACGGAACTCTTCCCTGTCTTTCAACTTGTCCTGCTCTACCTGTTGTACATGGATCATAAGCCTAGCTATGTCCATGTCCCCTAACATAGCTGCCCTTCCCTCTTTATTATATAAACGGGATAGCCCACACATAAATAAACTCATTCTGCTTTTGATATCAGCCACCATCTCCAGAGCATAGCGGGATAGCTGAGTGAAGTTGAGGTTGTATTCTTGCACACTCATAGACTCCTACTTCAGATTAAGAAACTCTCTTATCTTTGCTTTCTTTAGCTCTCGGGGAAAGAAGTACCCCAAGAAAGCATCTTCAAACACAACCCAACTCAAAGGTGATTCCCCCTCTTCCATGCTCTTCTTCCACTGATCATACCATATCCTAGCAATACCTTTGAGTTGATATGAGGCTAACTCCACACACTCTGTATCAGCAACATGCATGACCTTAAGCACTTTCTGAAGCTCTTCCACGAAGTTCTCCGAATCCTCAGTGACCTTCAACCCGATGAACTCAAGGGGATTTATTCTAAAGAATTCACGGATCCTAGATGTATCAGCTACATCCTTACGACCAGCTCCTGGTTGACCATCCTGGTTTTCCACAACCTGAGTTAGCATCTGAATGACATTCCTGAACTCAGCATTGGTGATATCTCCTTGAGGGAGTTTCACTTATGGTGCATTGGGAGCTTCTTGACCTTGAGGATTATCATTCCTCCTGGCAGGACGTCCTCGAACAGCTCTTCCTGGAGGCATGATCTGAAAAGACATACAAAAGCACGAGTTAGAGGAAACTTTTATAATGTTGAACTCTATCGCATGAAGAGGAGTAAGAACAAAGTGAAATGTTTCTAAATGTCGTAGCCTCCTAATAATAGATGTGGCACACTTCACACCGATAATAAGGACTCTACAGAGATGACTTCATAGACACCCTAGGACTCTAGAACTTTGTGCTATGATGCCAAGTTTGTCACACTCCGAGCCTACACCTTGACGTGACCAACACTCGAGAACATTTCTGATCCCCAAGGGAACCCTTGGACTGTCTGACTACTTAGCGGAAGACTCACTCAAGCGATAATAGGCTTAAAACATAAATTTATCTCAACCTAAACTAACCTGGAATGTCTGAAAATACTTATTTGCAATAATAATAATAATTTGTAAAATAGTATTTAACGGAAAGAAAGTACTGAGAAACTCCTCAACTCTAACTATCTATGAAGCCTCTAATACTAGGATAGATGTCGGAACAAGACCCACGACACCTCAACAATAACAGGAAAATAAATGTGAAATCCTCTGAAAAGCAAAAAGGATCAGCAAAGCTATCTAAAGCGCAAGTGATCTCAATGAAACACCTGTTGATGATCCTGAACACCTGTATCTGCATCATAAAAACATGAAGGTTGAAAAACATCAATACATTTGAATGTACGAGTATGTAATAAAGTTTAATGACTAAATAACTTAACTGAAAGGACTGTAGTAGATAAAATATACTCAAGCTGAATGTAAAGAAATAAAGGAGTTAAATCATTTAAAGCTTTAACAAATACTTACCCATATCTAAACTCAACATATTAAATGATATGTAAAAATACACTTTAACTCTATTGGGAGATTCTCTAACCGACAACCATCACTATGAGCTACATGATGATACAACGTCTCGCTCACGCTGCAAGAACTGTCCTACACCTTGCCGGGATGTAGGACACCTCAACTAAGTGGTTCCACTAAGCTCTGCCCGAAGGCACTAAAGATTCATCTAAAAAGTATGATCCTTTACCCATGTTGGCATACATAGTTTATGAAAATTTTGAGTTGTCTGAACTCATCCCCATATCGGTGCTCAATACTACTCTCAATATTACATATATAATCATGCTCAAATGTATAAAACATACTCTTTCTCTAGTTTGCGACAATTACTCAAATTATCCTCATAAAAGAGGTAACTGCTCTAAAACATCTCTGAACTCATAAACTCGTTTAGAAATCAAAATTTCTCAAATCTATACTCTCTTTCTACATGTAAAGATGAAACATTTGGGAAATACTTAGTTCCCTTATATTATTTCTCAAACTCCTCTTCACTTCCTCAAAACTCAGTTTAAAACACAAATGTTGGCTTAAAAGATTTGCACGTTTTATAACTCAAAATAGGATTCATGCTGAAATAAAGACATGAACGAATCAAATGAAGGATCTCAATAACGATATAGAAAACTCAAGAACTCAGAACTCAACGATACTACTCATCTAAAGAATACTCAATTAATAGGGTTCATGCTGAAATATAGACATGAACGAATCAACTCAAGAATCTCAAATGCATAACATATATCAATTCAATAATTTGGAAACGAATTTAAAAAAGAATTAGGAACTCAAGAACTCAAAATCAAGTCATCTCCAGAATACTCAAATCTAAGGATAGAACCCTAGATTACTCTTGTCATGCCCGAAACTCAAGGGGCGCAACTGGTACCTGATGCCAAAACTTAGGCCTGAGCTGATCCTGCTGAACCTCCTGCTAATGGGGCATGGAAGCCACACACAATTTAGAAAACAACAAGTATATGCCGGCTTAAAAATAAGCCATCGGCCGACAAAGCCCCTCTCAACAACTCTACAAAACAATAGCTTCTCCCAAAAGTTTATATAAAACAATAACCAGCTAGAATAGAAGCATGTTTAGGCCATCGAGGACACCATGGTATCTAGAAAAGCATAAATGCTATGTGGGCAATCAACCCACCATGATCTCTACACAAAAAGTGAAAATAGGTACAAATATAAACAATATTCCAAGAAACTATCAAACATTAGCCGACTAGAAAGCAAGACCAACATGGCCAATAACGTGACTAAAATCCCTACACACTAGTCTGTAAGCCTCTACAAATATAACACTTGAACGGGACAGGGCCTCGGCCTACCCAAAATCTTCAAAGAGAAAAACAAGCAAACCTTTAGAGCTCTGGCAACCCCTGGAAGAAAGGAGTCAACCAATCTGCTTGATAAGCGGTTGTGCTACTGGGCAGGTCTCTCTTGTCATTGCTTAAGACCTGCAGGCATGAATGTAGCGCCACCAGGCAAGGGACGTTAATAAAAAATAATGTACCGAGCATGTAAGGTAAATTGGAAGCTGAAACAGAAGTATAAGTACCGAATGAAAAAGGGCAAGGGTGAAACCAAAGTACAATATCTTAGATTCTTATGCCATGAAAATATAAGCACCTAACAAGAAATAATGTGACCTGCCCTCATAAGTCTGGAAGGTACAAACAACACACAATTTCTATAGGTCCTAACAAAGTGCAAACAGTCGCTAAATACCCATATTAGCCTCCTTACCTCGATCCCAATGTTAATCTGATATGAACTATATGAATGTACATGTGCCATGAATCAATGCAAATCTGAGGCTCTTTGGTACAATACATATATGTTGCCCCATAGGTGTGCCATGAATCAATGCGAATTTGATGCTCTGTGGTACAATACATATATGTTACCCCGTAGGTACAACCTACTCGGCCCGTAGGCATGGCCTACCTGGCCCATAGGCTCGGTCTACTGGCATGAAGGCTCAGTCTACCCGGCCTGTAGGCTCGGTATAAGAATCAATCTGTATGCTCAAGAACCCTACAATGTCAGTGTCGATTGAGGCCAAAACAAGCTTATAGGTGGCAGCCAGACGATACAACATCATAACAATATCAAGTAATCATAATTAATCAAAACAGAATCATAACATGCTTTTCTAGTCTACTAGGTAAGGAGTAGAGTGTTGCAGATAGACATTACATCATATGGTCGTAGCCAACTCAACAGGATATGGCTACAGGTCAACTAATGATAATACACCGGCCATAACAAGCTCAGGCCTTTAGGATCATGCCAGAAGAAAAATAATAGCGTTAACATACCTTTCAACCAATGTCAAAAAGTTGTCTCTATGATTTTTGGCCAACCAAAGTAACGTAATAATGCAAAAATCAACAAGGCTGTAAGAACAAACAATGAGTAATTAATAAGACGCTAATGCCACACTCGTGACTAGCCAATTTCAAACAATAAAATGAGGTCAAAAACAACAATAATCGAAGCTAAATCCATTGAACACATTCCAACAACGTCTAGAAGGAGCACAAGCTCCCGAGGCACCATAACTAGGCATACTTCACGCCGTTCAATCCAACAACCATCGTACGTGACTCCAATAGGAATCAAACAAACCCCCAATAACCTCCATCCCCTTAACACCATCAATAAAAAATAAGAATAGCGAAACCAAATAAGACAAAGGGGTTGCCCACAACCACAATACCAAACACACCACCACGTGGCTCAAGAATCTGTAAAAATGATACAATGACATGGAACTACGAAGGAGGGTTGTAAAAATAAGATTAACTCAACTAAAATGTCTGAAATAATAATACTAAGATTCTTCCTCTTTGCAGCTACAACAACTGGAGCCCAAATCAACAAGAAAATGACACCACAACGTTGAGCTCGTGACGTAGAGCAACTTCCGAATTGAAAGAATCAACACCCATGGAGGAATTAGTAGCTTGAGTTCTAATTTTTCTGGGTTTTTTGATCAGTTCTAATGAAAAAAACGAAGGTGATGGGTGTATTTAAAGAATAACCGACTTAGGGCATGGGACCCATTTCGAGGTGTCTACTTGCGCAGTCTCACGAAAACCTGCATATCTCTCAATTCTGAAGTTGTATTGATGAATGGTTTAATGCGTTGGAAACTAGACTGGTAGACCTTCGATTTGGTCGGTTATGGGTATTCTAACTTTTTAAAAATTAGGAGAAAATTTTAGAGACATCTGACCCTAAATTACAGATTACTCCTTAACAACATTTACAACAACTTTTACTGACTTTTATTTTCCAACTTCCTTGAACTTAAAACTTAATATACAAACATTGTGCACTCAAAATAACTCCTATAACATCCTTCCTAATATGGTCGGTAGTCTTAGACTTATTCCAAAAGTACGAGTTAATTCCAATGTTCAAACGGCTGGGGTGTCACATCCTTTCCCCCTTCGGGACATTCGTCCTTGAATGATGATTATATTTGCAGAATCATAGGAACCAATACACAAACTCATATAGAACATGAGTAACATGACTCATATACTTATATGCTAGTCTATTCATTTGAAGTAACAAACGATCCGGGATATTTGGACTTCATTTCCTCCTCAGTTTTCCACGTCAGCTCCCTAACATTATGGCTTCACTACAACACTTTTACCGAAGATATATCCTTATTTCACAATCTTCTTATTTAGCGATCTACTATGGCAATAGGGACTTCTTCATAATATAGCTACATTGGAATCTGAACATCTATTGTCAGTGCTATACGTGTTTGATCTCCAATACGCTTTTGTAAGATAGAAATTGGAAACTCGGTGTACTGCCTCTAATTCTTGAGGTAATTCTAGCTCATAGGAAAATCGCCCTATCCATTTAAAGATGCGTTAAGGCTCAGTGTACCTAGGGCTCAACTTGGCCTTTTTTCCAAATCTCATAATGCCTTTCATAAGAGAAACTTTTAGAAAAAACTGATCATCAACATAAGACTCTAAGTCTCGCCTATCAACAATCGCTCTATAATTAACCTAACATGTTCCATGGCCTGCAACACTAAGTCATGTCCAAGCAATCCCTATTCTCCAACCTCGAATCAACCAAGATGGGATCTACATTTTTCCTCCATATAAAGCCTCATACAGTGCCATACCCATGATGGAATGGTAGCTATTATTATAAGCGAACTTGATGAGTTGAAAGTGATCATTCCAATTTTTCTTTTAAATCTAGAACACACCCGTAACATATCCTCAAGCGTCTAGAACATACGTTCATCTTGGTCGTCAGTATGAGAATGAAATGCTATGCTAAGATTTACCAGCATCCCCCGACCCTTCTAGAACTATTTCCATAAATTTGTTGTAAACAGTGGTCCCCTGTTTGAAATAATCGATACATGGACACCATGCAATCTGACAATCCCTCTAATGTATAGAACTGCAAAATCTTGAGCTGAAAATATGGTCTTGACCGGCAAGAAATAGACTGATTTTTTCAGTTTGTCGATAATTACCCAAATAGAATCAAACTTCTGTTGTTAGCGACGCAAACCTGTAACAAAGTCCATATTTATTGCCTCCTACTTCCACAATGGAATGGGTATATCTTGAGTTAGCCTACTTGGTGTCTGGTGCTCGACCTTCACCTTCTTACAATTAGGACATTGTTCCATGAAATCAACAATGTTTCTCTTTATCCAAGGCCACTAGTAAGTATCTTTAGTATCATGATACATCTTCGTAGAACCTGGGTGAATAGAATATCGAGAATAGTTTCTTTCTACCATAATCTGTTGTCGAAGACCTGCAACATCTAGAAAACACAATCAATGTCTGGTTCTAAGGATTCTATCATCTGCAATACTAATGGCTAAAGACTCTTGATATTGAGTCTGCTAACCCCAGAAAGCTATGAACTTCTGTTGGGGTCATGGGTTTAAGCCAAGTCTTCACGACCTTAATCTTTTTCATATTAACATGTATAACAACATTTGATACAATATGGCCCAAGAATTCCCTAGAATGCAATAAGAACTCACATGATGAAAGATTAGTATACAATCTTTAACCTCGGAATACCCAAAATACTACTTCGAGATTATCCCTATGCTCCCCCTTTGATCGTGAATATACCTGAATCTCATCAATGAAAACAATAACAAACATGTTTATAAATGGCCTGAATATGATGTTCATCAGGTCTATAAATTCCATTGGGACATTTGTCAATTCGAAAGATATCACAAGAAACTCAAAATGACCATATCTGGTCCTGATGGCTCTCTTCGAAATATCACTCTCCCGAACTCGTACCTGATGGTAACCTGAACTTAAATCAAACTTTGAGTAACATCGGGCACCCTGTAACTAGTCAAAAGAGTCATCAATCTTCGATGATGGATATATTTTCTTACAGTCACCTTATTCAGCTGTTTGTGGTCAATATATGATCAATGAACCATCTTTCTTCCACACAAATAATATTGGTGTAGCCTTTGATGAAGCACTTGGATTAATGAAGCCCTTACCTAATAAGTATTTTAGTTTCTCCTTCAATTCCTTTAATTCTACTGGTACCATTCTGCATAGTGGAATTGATATCGGCTGGACATCTGGTAATGTATCAATAGTAAAATTAATCTTCAGTTTTAAGGGAGTACCAGGGAGCTCATCTAGAAAGACATTTGGAAATTCATTTACCATCAGGATATATTGTAAGGTTGACGATTCTATGTTAACATCCTAAACCCTAACAATATGATAAATGCAGCCGTTAGCAATCAATTTCCTCGCCAGAGTATATGAATTGAATGTCTCATTTTGCATTGCAATATTACCCTTCCCCTCGAACTATGTGGAATCTAATAATCTTCGCTCGACAAAAAACATTGGTATAACAAGATATCAGCAAATCCATGCCCCGAATAATATCAAACTCTATCATCTCTAGCTGTATCATGTCTCAGAGGTTAGATGACCAACAATCTCTACAATGCACCCCCAATAAGCCCTTTTGGCAATAATGGAGTCACCAACTGGAGTAGATACATCAAAAAGTCATCTCAATGACTCTTGTACTATGAGAAGCTTCCCAGCAATAAATGGAGTAACATACGATAATGTTGAGCCTGGATCTATCAAAGCATAAATAGAGTGAAAACAAATGGTCAGTATACCTGTCAATGCATAAGTACACTTCTAGCCACTGCCAGAACTAGATGCTCCCCCTATACCTCAACCTCTACCTGAATAAAATTGTGGCCCTTTCTCTGCATAATGTACTGAAGTAGAAGAATCTACTGCTAATCCGACCCTCTGTCCTGAACCCTACTAGTCCCTGAATGGATATCTTTGTATATTACCCTCATAGCCGTAAAAATAACCTTTTGTGTGAAAATTCCCAATATGTGATCCACCACAAATATATCGCAACATAGCACAATTGATCTTGACTGCTCTAGGCGACGGTACTGCTGTGAGGTTGACGCTCGAGAGCTTTCATCCAAACCTAACTGGCCCTATCAATCTAACCTGGTACCAAGGGATTTTTGTGATCGTGATCCTTGTGGTCTCTTTGAATAACGGGACCATCCTGAGCATTTGTTTGAAACCCTATGGGCCTATTCTCCTTCATCAACTTTCTTTTCATCCTCTTAACCGTATATTGTTGATGTTAGAGCCTATGTGTTTTGTGTAATAGCCTGAATCTATGATATGTCTAGGTTATTAGTAAGTGCAGATATTGTGCAAGCTCAGTAGCAATCGTAATCGAAAGAACTCAACCCATATGACTCAGCTCTATAGAATGACTTGAGTGAAAAAAAGGGTAACTTTCCTAACTGATGTCTATAGCTTCTTGCTTATAGAATATGGTGCACAACACATTTATAAACAAGACTCTACTTGAAAAGGATTGCAGACTCCTTAGGATACAACGTTGCTTCGATACCAAGTTTGTCATTCCCCAAACTCAAGGGGCGCAACTGGCACCTGATGCCAAAACTTAGGCCTGAGCCGACCCTGCTGAACCACTTGCTAATGGCACATGGCAACCACACACAGTTAAGAAAACAACAAGTATATCTCGGCTTAAAAATAAGCCATCGGCTTACAAGGCCCCTATCAACAACTCTACAAGGAAAATAGCTACTCCCAACAGTTTATATAAAATAATAACCAGCTAGCATAGAAGCATGTTGGGCCGTCGAGGCCACCATGGTATCTAGGAAAGCATAAACACTATGTGGGCCATCAAACCCACCATGATCTCTATATAGAAACTGAAAATAGGTACAAATATAAACAATATGCCAAGAAACTATCAAACATTAGTCGACTAGAAAGCAAGGCCAACATGGCCAATAACGTGACTAACAACCCAACACACTAGTCTACAAGACTCTATGAATATAACACTTGGACGGGAAAGGGCCTTGGCCTACCAAAAATCTTCAAACAGAAAAATAAGTAAACCTTTGGAGCTTTGGAAACCCTTGAAAGAAAGGAGTCAACCAATCTGCTTGATAGGTGGTTATGCTACTCGGCAGGTCTCTCTTGTCGTCGCTTAGGACCTCTAGGTATGCAGCGCCACCAGGCATAGGGAGTTAGTACAAAATAAAGTACCGAGCATGTAAGGTAAACTGAAAGCTGAAACTGCAGTATAAGTACCGAATGAAAAAGGCAAGGATGAAACCGAAGTACAATACCTTAGCTCCCTATAACATGAAAAGATAAGCACATAACAAGCAATAACGTGATCTGGCCCCCTAAGCCCGAAAAGTACAAACATCACACAATTTCTATAGGTCCTAAAAATTAAAAAAAGACGCTAAATACCCATATTAGCCCCCTTAACTGGATCCCAATGTTAATCTGATCTGAACTGTATGAATGTACATATGCTATGAATCAACGCAAATCTGAGGCTCTTTGGTACAATACATATATGTTGCCCCGTAGGTGTGCCATGAATTAATGTGAATTTGAGGTTATGTGGTACAATACATATATGCTACCCTGTAGGTACAGCCTACCCGGCCTATAGGCATGATTTACCCAGCCCGTAGTCTCGATCTATCTGGCCCAAAGGCTCGATCTACTATCCCCGTAGGCTCAGTATAAGAATCAATATGTATGCTCAAGAACCCTGCAATGTCAGTGTCGGCTGAGGCCAAAACAAGCTCATAGGCCAGACAAAAAAATATCATAACAGTAACAAGTAATCATAATTAATCAAAACAAAATCATAACATGCTTTTCTAGGCTACTAAGTAAGGAATAGAGTATTGCTGATAGACATTATATCATATGGTCGTAGCCAACTCAACATGACAGGGCTACATGCCAACTAATGATAATACACCGGCCATAACAAGCTTAGGCCATTAGGATCATGAGAGAAGATAAATAATAGACTTAACATACCTTTCAACCAATGTCCAAAAGTTTTCTCTATGATTTTTGGCCAACCAAAGTAACGCAATAATGCAAAAATCAACAAGGCTGTAAGAACTAACCATAAGTAAATAATAAGACGCTAATGCCACACTCGTGACCAGAAAAGTCCAAACAATAAAATGAGGCTGAATACAACAATAATTAGCAATTAAATCCATTGAATACATTCCAACAACGTCTCGAAGGAGCACAAGCTCCTGAGGTAACATAACTAGGTGTACTTCACGCCGTTCAATCCAACAACCATCATTTGCGACTCCAATGGGAATCAAACCAACCCCCAAGACCTTTCAGCACCTTAACACCATCAATAAACAATAATAACAGCGAAACCAAATAAGACAAAGGGGCTGCCCATAGCCACTATATCAAAAACACCACCACGTGGCTCAAAAATCTGTAACAATGATACTACAACATGGAACTACGGAAGAGGGTTGTAAAATTAAGATTATCTCAACCAAAATGTCTAAAATAATAATAATAATATTTTTCCTCTTTGCCGCTACAACAACCAAAGCCCAAATCAACAAGAAAATTATACCACAATGTTGAGCTAGCGACGTAGAGCAACTTCCGAGTTGAAAGAAGCAACACCCATGGAGGATTTAGTAGCTTGAGTTCTGATTTTTTGGGTTTTTTGATCAGTTCAAATGAAAAAAATAAAGAAGATGGGTGTATTTAAAGAATTACTGACTTAGGGGCTGGAGGACCCACTTCGAGGTGTCTGCTTATGCACTCTCACAAAAACCTGCATATCTCTCAATTTTGAAGCTGTATTTATGAATGGTTTAATGCATTGGAAACTAAGGTCGTAGACCTTCGATTTGATAGGTATGCGTATTCTAAATCTGTATATATTCGGAGAAAATTTCTGAGATATCTGGCTCTAAATTACAGAGAACTCCTTAAAGACATTTACAACAACTTTTGCCAACTTTTATTTTCCAAGTTCCTTGAACTTAAAACTCAATATACAAACATTGTGAACTCAAAATAACTCATATAACATCATTCCTAATATGGTAGGTAGTCTTAGACTTATTCCAAAAGTATGAGTTAATTCCAACATTCAAACGGGCGGGGTGTCACTACTCTTTTACTGATTTGAAAGTAGATGTAGGGCGTGAGGATGAACTAGTCCAACACTATGATAGCCTTACATACTTGGAAGAACAAAGTTCTTTGGTGAAATCGATGAAACTCAAAGAATGCTTGAAACTAGCTTATTTTCTCTTGGAACCTTGCTCTAATGACTTGAAGTGTTAATGAACGTAAAAGAACTGATTAACACTTTCTAAGCCCTTAATTAGGTATAAAAAATCATGGTTTAGGCTTAGAATAGGGGTTAAAAAGATGTAGTTTAAGTATCAAATGCATAGGGGAAATACCAAAAATGACCCCAGATTTTAAAGCAGTCAAGTTGCCTTTAAAATGAGGTTTCACGGTCTATTTAAGGCTTCACGGGCCATATAGCCGGTTGTGAAACTTCACCTGTTTCACAGGGCTTCACTAAAATGAGCATAACTTTTTACTCCAAACTCGAAATGAGGAAATCTTGGTGGCGTTGGAAAGAGGACTCAAAGACCTTTAATTTGATAGGTCATGGGTTACCTAATTCATTGTATGTTGAGAGATAAGATTGTTTGAAGTTGAGACAAAACTTAAAAATTTGTGGGTGACTTGTACGAACCCTTAAACACACCGTACAAGTCACCACAGGTTGTCTAGGGTCCCGTCTAGGTGAATCCCACCTTGGCAGCCTTGGATTGTTGTCCACCATGCCCCAAACGGGATGTGAACCCCTAAACAGGCTGTCTAGGGTTCTGTGAAGGGTCCATGGTACATTTTGGGTTCGTGGACCTGCATGTTACCCCTCTTTAGTCCTTTTCAAAGTCTGAGGTGTTACAGTCTTGGTAGCCAAATGAAACTTAGCACGAATTTCCATCCTCAAATCGATGGACAAGCCGAGCATACCATTCATACCTTAGAATATATGTTAAGAGCTTGTGTGATATATTTCAAGGGTAATTGGGATGATTATTTGCCTTTGATTCAGTTTGCTTATAATAATAGCTATCATTCTAGCATTGTGATGGCACCGTTTGAGGCTCTTTATGGTAGGAGGTGTAGGTTTCCTATAGGTTGGCTTGAAGTTGGTGGGGTTGCTTTGATAGGGTCTGAGTTGGAGCATGAGGCTATGAAAAAAGTTTGACTTATTCGCGAAAGGTTGGAAATGGCTCAAAGTCGACAGATTTCTGATGATGATGTTAGAAGAAGAGAGATTGAGTTCGATGTTATTGATTGGGTCTATTTGAAAATTTCACCCATGAAGGGTGTTATGAGATTTTGTGAGAAAGGAAAGCTTAGTCCTCGCTATGTGGGCCCATATCAAATTTTAAGGTGTATTGGCAAAGTTGCTTATGAATTTGAGTTGCATAATGATTTAGCATTGGTGCATCCGGTATTCCATGTCTCTTTGTTGAAGAAATATGTTGGATATCCAACATTCATTATACCTTTGGAAGGTTTGGGAGTTAAAGAAAATCTTTCGTGTAAAGAGGTTCGGGTTAAGATTTTAGACCAGAATGTTTGGAAGTTGAGAAACAAAGAAGTTGCTTTTGTGAAGGTTCTTTGGAGGAATTAATTAGTTGAGGGTGCTACTTGAGAGGCCGAAGCAGATATGATGTCCCTATATCCTCATCTCTTTACCTTCACTCATATTCTAGCTTGAGGTATTAGTTTCTCATGGTTCATTATTTCAGATTCATGCGTTTTAGTCATTCTTATGTTTTCATATGCATGCATGTTCATAAAAGACTTGATTTTGATGTTATGATTTAGCTTGGGGTGATTATCCTTGTGTATGTGCATTGTGATGAGATTTACATTCATGTAGGGTTATTAGTTTCTCTCCTACTCTATTCATGCTAGATTGAGTGTCATTCAAAGATGAATGCTCCCAAGGAGGAGATATTATAACACCTCTGAAATTGGAAAGTCAAGTTGGAAAGAATGTTGCAGAATTTTTAGTGAAGCAATGATCTATGAGTCCTATCTAAGGACCGTAGAAAGTCCTACCGGTCGTAGGAAGGAAATCATAGACCTAAAGTTGAGTTTTGGAAATTTCAAGTTTCTAAAGTTTGACCTACGAGTGAACAAGATGAGTCATAGAATGATTGACGAGTCGTAGGACGTACCCGTAGGGTTAATTCAGAGAAATTTATTGAGACCTCAATCTACGAGAAGGGTTTGACGGGTCATAGGGTGGTCTGGTAGAACTGATCTTGACTTAGTAAAATTTTGAACTTGAACTTGGGTTCTACAGAAGAGGTTTATAGACTATAGATATAATGATAGAGCGTAGTAAGGTCTCATGGGAAGTTGAATGAATTTTGGGTTTCTAAAGTTAGTTCTACGGTTGACCAGTACAGGGCGTAGAAAGCTCTATGGACCGTAGGTCCAACCTGTAAATCCGTTTGGCAGTTATTTCTTAAGGGTATTTTAGTCCTTTTCAATGTATTTAGTGCCTATATTATATCATTTTGACTCTAATTATAAGTCCTATAACTACCCTTGTATTCCTAAATCTACCTAAACCCTCCCATTCTCTCAAATTCCCAAATCCCATCCAAGTTCATTCCCTCCAAATTCTCTCAAGTTTCAAGGAAGAAAGCTAGGGTTTCAAGCTTCAAGTATCCTTTTTCTCAATTTCTTTTGGGCTTTGTTTATCAAGGTATGTGGAAATTCACCAATGGATTCCATTCATCCATTGGGTCCCAAAAGGTTTCTAATTCAATTTCACCTAAATTGCTTAGGTTTCATGTGATCTACATGGGTCTTACTTGATGTTGTTTTTATTGTTAAATTTCAATCTTCCTATGCATGTTTTGATTAAACTACAGGATTTCCAATTGATTTCTCTAAGACCCATGCATTACTCATTATTTTTACTATGAATTTATGAAGGAGCTATAAACTTATAAATGATGATTTATGAAACCTATCCATGATTTATGAAAATATGTTTTGTGATCTAAAGGTTGCTTTAAGATAAGCATAAGTGAAATTATGAAAGGTCTTCTCACATATCAAGGAGAAAGAACATATGGAAATAACGGCCGAGCTTGGGTTCAAGGAAATTAATTTAGAGACCAAGATGGAAATAGGGGTTGAGACACGAGTCTCAAATCCATTAAGGCCACTCTTCCTACATTCAAAAGAGAGAGTGATATCGAGGCTTACCTCAATTGGGAGTTACAATGTGAAAGAATCTTCTAAACCTATGAGTTAACCAAGGCTAAAAAGGCTACATATGCCATTGCACAATTGGAAAGGTTTGCTTAAACATGATGAGGCGATAAAGAGGTATGAAAGAGTTCATGTCACGACCCAAAGTATACCTTAGGTGTAACATGAAGTATAGAACCCCAAAATGCTCTACACAAGCCTCTTAGCATACATCATACAAGATAATAGAAATAAAGAGAGTTCCAAATAGCATTTCCATATCATAAAGAGTTTGACAGAGCGGAAGTCTAACATAGTGTCAACAAACCATCTAATACATCAAAAACATTGATTGGGACGTAACCCATACACCGCTTACAATGTCTGAAAGCTAAAATAAAGAAAAGCTATAAAAGTGTCTTTATCCTCGGAACATGAGGACTCACCGATCTTTGAATCGACAAGGGAGATCAACTAGCCACAATTTTGCGAGGAGGGAGCGTCGGACCCTATATTAGTGAAACAATGTAGGCACAAGTATTTATTAGTACATGAAATGTTCTAAGTATGATAGTAATGCATAAATGATAAAATCATGCAAAAAGGACTTTACATGACATTCAATGACCAAGCTAAAGCATAAGTTAAGAGGTTATAAAACACAAGTCATAATCATGGCCAATGCAAGCTTAACATATTTAAAACACTTGGTGAGATACTTTGAAAGTAACTAGTTCATTACTGTAGAATATTTACCATTAACTGACATATACCATGTGAGCTAAAATATGGAATCCGGTGTCTATCCCACACCGAAAAGAGATGTCCTTCTTGCCAAGGTAAGGACCATAAATTTTTACCTTACATGGATCCACTAGCTAAGACATCCTATAGGGGTACATAGTTAGGGATAAGGAGATTTCTACTAGAGACCCGACATCTACTAATGGGAGAGCCTCCATCTCAATATTCTCTCGGTGCTAAGTAAAATCCCACTGAATAGTCATAAATCATATTCATTTTATCATCCATGAAAAGGCACAATTAAGCTACCAATCCCAAATAAAGTCATTTAGAATAGCTCCTTAAATCCTGATTCAACTTAGCTGAGAAAACCTTTCAACCTTATGAATCCTTATGTGAGAAACCTTTCACAATTTCATTGATACTTTCATCTAAAATAATACTCAAGTCATATGCATCAATTCCATAAAGGCATGTATATCTTTATAAGTCATAATTCATAGTTCATAAGCTTCATCATGTGTTCATAGTCAAAAAACATATATCATGCATGGTTCATATGAATTGAACTCAAAACTATGTAAATACTTCAATTCATGCATTAGAAGATAAGAGGAAAGGAACCATGAAAATTAAATAAAAACCCTAACTTTGAATTGAGAATTTGACTTGTAGAATTGTGATCTTTGGGGAACCAATGGAGGAAAGGACTCCATTGGTGAATATTAACATACCTTGATGATAAAAGTCCAAAATATATGATGAATTGGAGACCTTGAAGTGAAATCCTAGCTTCTTCTTCCTTTGCTTGAGAGAGAAATTTGGGGAAAGAACTTGGAGGGAATTTGGCATTTAGGAGAATGATCTTAGAATGGGTAGTTTAGGACTTGAAATACTTATATAGGGCTTAGAATAGGGGTCAAAACGACATAGCTTAGGTATTAGACACAAAGGGAAATGACCCTAAAACCCCTAAAAACTAATTGTCATACTAGTCGATGGGTGTGACCTATGGACCGTAGAACTTTCTACGGTCCATACTGATCAACCATTGACCAAGTACTGGAGCCCAGAATTCAACCCAACTTTGATGAGACTGGTTTACGTCCCGTAGAACCTTCTACGATCCGTAGAACTCAACTTTGACCCTAAAATTTTACTAAGTCTGGGACCTTTCTACGAGACCTATCTACGACCCGTAAAACTTTTGATGGACCGACTTGGTTACTTGTACACCAAGATACTGAAACTTTATTTTCCCAAAAATTTAGCCAACTTTCTAAAACTGTCTTCTACGACCCGTAGACTAGACCCGTAGAACACAAACAGTGTCTAAAAGAATGCTATCTTTTCCTTTTCCAAAATCTGAAGTGTTACAATATCCCCCCCTTGGAAACATTCATCCTCGAATGGGACTCAAAGCTAGCATAAAAAATGTAGGCGAAAGAGATCTAACAACCCAACATGAATGTGCATTTTTCATCAAAATGCACATAAACATGGAGAATCACTCCAAGCTAAATCATAACATCAAAATTAAGTTTTCATAAACACTCATGCATATGGAAACATGATAATGACTAAAATGCATGAATCTGAAAGAATTAACCATGAAGAGCTAATACCTCAATCTAGAATAGCAGCGGAGGGAAAGAGATGAAGATACTGGGACATCATATCGGCTTCGGCCTCCTAAGTAGCACCCTCAACTAATTGATTCCTCCAAAGAACCTTCACGGAAGCAACTTCCTTATTTCTCAACTTCCAGACTTGCCGGTCTAAAATCTCAACCAGAACCTCTTCATATGAAAGTCTTTCCTTTATACCAATACTTTCTAAAGGAATAATCGAGGTCGAATCTCCTATACACTTCTTCAATAAGGACACATGGAATACCGGATGCACCAACGATAGATCAGAGGGCAAGTCTAATTCATAAGCCACCTTACCTATCCGTCTCAACACTTAATAAGGACCAACATAACAGGGACTAAGCTTCCCTTTCTTATTAAACCTCATTACACCCTTCATAGGTGAAATTTTCAAGTTAACCTAATCATCAACATTAAACTCAAGGTCTCTTCTTCTAACATCAGGATAGAACTTTTATCGGCTATGAGTTGTTTTCAACCTTTCTCTAATAAGAAGAACCTTTTCCATAGCCTCATGAACCAACTCAGGCCCTATCAAGGCAACCTCACCAACTTAAAATCAATCTATAGGGGATCTACACCTCCTACCATAAATAGCCTCAAATGGAGCCATACAAATACTTGAATGGTAGCTATTATTATAAGCAAACTCAATCAAAGGCAAATGATCATTCCAATTACCCTTGAAGTCAATCATATAAGCTCTCAATATATCTTCCAAAGTTTGGATAGTACGCTCCGCTTTCCCATCAGTTTGAGGATGAAAGGTCATACTAAGCTTGACACGGGTACCAAAATTTTTTTGTAAGGACTTCCAAAATTGAGAAGTAAATTGGGTACCACGATCAGAGATAATGGATAGGGGAACCCCATGCAAACTAATAATTAACTAATGCCCCGACGACATTTATGAATTTGATGAATAGAGTCTTTAAGCAATATCTTGACATGTTTGTAATTGTTATTATTAAGGATATCTTGATTTACTCACGGAGTGAGGATGAGCATGTGGAGCGTTTGAGGATTATGTTGAAAATTTTCAAAGATCGTGAGTTGTATGGTAAGTTTAACAAATATGAGTTTTGGTTGAGGTTTGTTTCTTTCCTTGGTCATATTATCTTCAGTGAAGGTATTCAAGTTGATCCTAAGAAATCCGAAGTAGTTAATAATTGACCTAGACCTTTTTTTCGCTTTAGATATATGGAGTTTCTTGGGTTTGGCTGGTTATTACAGAAGGTTTGTAGAAGGATTTTCCTCTATTGCTTCACCTTTGATGACATTGTCTCAAAAAAGTGAAATTTCTATAGTCAAAAGCTTGTGAGAAGAGTTTCCAAGAGTTGAAGGATATACTCACTTCGGCTCTTATTCAGACACTACCGGAGGGATCAAATGGTTTTGTGGTTTATTGTGATGCTTCACGGATTGGTCTTGTAACACCGGAAAAACTAGTAGACTAAACTAGAGCTTTACGTGAAGGTTTTAGAGTTTGATATGAGGGTTAAAATCATAAAATGACTTCCCGAACTTACAATGAAGGTTTTAGGAGTCAAACGTCAAGGTACGACTCCCCAAGGGCTAACCAAGGGGTCCTTGAGGAGGACCCTAAAAACAGTCCCTGGGCAGCCTACCCACGAAGGGCATCCACGGATCGTGGATGGACCCACGCCCCATGGGAAGGGGTCATGGGTCAAGGCCCCAACTTCCCTTGTTTGTTGAGCCCCAGACCACCATCCACGAAGGACCAGTACAGTCCGTAGACCCACCCACGGTCCGTGGGTCGGGGTCTCGTGGGTGGGGGCGGTTTTGGTTTTTTAGTTTTTAAGTTAGGGGTTAAGGGAAGCTTCTAGAATTAATTAGTTATTAAGTAGGGTCATTTTATTAGTAATTAGGCCACCTATATAAAGATATTAGACCATTAATTAAATGATTCCAAATCATTATTTTAGATTCACAAAAGAGACCCAATTCCCTCCAAGAAATTCTCTCTCTAGAAAGTGAAGAAGAAGAAGAAGAGAAGGAAGCTAGGGCAAAATTCTTCCATTGTTGAAAGATTTTGTGAGGGCTTTGAATCAAGGTATTTAGCTTATTAATCTATGGATTCTTCCAGCCATAGAGCCCCCTAGATTTCCCTCAATTGTGAAGAAAATCCCCAATTCTAGCTAGGGTTTTGTTCCTATATTGTGGGTAGTGTTGAGTATGATTCCAATTGAGTGGATAATACTTGTTTATGATTGTTTTAGTATTGAATCATGATATATTGATGATATTACATGTTTTCCATGGCTAACCCTAGTTTAATTGATGAATTTAAAGAATGTGGGTTTATACCTTGTGAAGTGAAATTGAAGACTTAGAGTTGATCTTCTAGAATTGATAATTAAGTATAGTAATTGTTCAAAATTAAAAACAATTAGACATGAATTGAATTATATTAAAGTATATATGATTGATCGTGACTAGTAAAGCTTGATATTGAGTCTTTATGATGAATTATGACTATAATTTCTTGAAGATGAAGCTTGTAACTAGAATGTCTTGAAATCTAGATGTGCATGATGATTGTATGAAGTAAAGCTTTGAGAGTAAGGCTTGTAGTCATGAATGTTGATCACTAAGGTTTGAAGGTAAGGTTAATAAGATGAATTATGCATGTTAAGGCTTGAGATTAAAAGTCTATATGAGAATAGAAGACTAATGGATAGAATTATGGTGGAAGACCTTTACCTACCTACTTAACCTTATGAATGATAGATTGTATGAAGTGATGAAATCACTTGAGTTATGTTGATATCCATGTCTAATGTAGTAATTCTAGATATGTTAATTTGATATGAGATTTGACCCAAAGAGGGCAAAATATGATATGATGCATGTTTGTATGAATCTATGTACATGCCTTATGAACACTTTGAGAGTGAAATGTTAGTTATTAGGTTGTTGTTGTGGGCTGATTGGAGGGTAATTCTCATGAACTCATAATGAACTTAATGTGAAAGATGTTCTCATATAGTAATGGTTCTAGGGTTGAAAAACTTTCTCACCTAATTGAACCAATGGCTAAAGAGCCTTTATAACTAGATCAGGGATGGTGATAGTTTCTCACGCATGGTCTAAAGAGTTATATAGTGAATTAACTTGGATTGATTGTCAAGGACATCCTTCCATGAATCTTGAGTCCTAATAGAGACTTAATAAGCATCTTGTGGGATCTAGGCCTAGCACCGAGTGGATATTGTAATGAGATGGAAGTTCCCACCTAGTTGAGTTTAGGCTTCTAAAATGGGAACTCTCACCTAGAAGAGTCCGGATTTTCCAAAGTATGTCTCATGAGATGGAAGCCTTCACCTAGTGGAGTTTTGGGTTTTTAGTAGCAATCTCTGTATCCCATAACTACGTACCCCGTAGGAAAGTTAGCTAGTGGATCCAACTTAGCTAACAAATCGGTACTACCTTAGGCAAGTGGACCAACCCTTGACGGTGTGGGTAACACCGGGAGGGATCATGTGATAGCTCACATGTTCTTATGTCGGTTAAGGCTATATCTCAACTACAACAAGATTTATAGTGAACTAAGATTATGCTTTGAGTAGAATCTCCTAGAGTTCAAACCTAATGGACTAAGATTATGCTTTGAGTAGCATCTCCTAGAGTCCAACTCAATTAGTGAACTAAGATTATGCTTTGAGTAACATCTCCTAGAGTTCAAACCTAATGGACTAAGATTATGCTTTGAGTAGCATCTCCTAGAGTCCAACTCAATTAATGAACTAAGATTGTGCTTGAAGAAGCATCTTCTAGAGTTCAAAACCATAATGAACTAAGATGTACTTAATGTAGTATCTCATAGTGTTCAATATAGCAATGAACTTAGATATGCTTGAGAAGCATCTCCTAGGGTTCAAAGTAGTAAGGAACTAAGAATATGCTTAATGAAGTGTCTCATAGTTTTCAACCTATCAATAAACTAAGACGTGCTTAAGGAAGTACCTCCTAGTGATTTAGGGTCTTAAATAGGGGGACTAGTCTCCAACCAAGAAGTATGAGTATGATGACCTGAAGGAGTACTTAGTATGGGTAGGATTATGGGGTCTTATCTATGAATTGCACAAATATGACTTATGGTTACCTACGAAGTGTTTCTCTTATATGATGTATGTTTGATGGATTGTTGCTATAGTTGCCCTCCATGATATGTTGACTAAAGGTTATAGTTTCCTTGTCTATATGAATTAGGTAATGAATGAGACCAATAGATAGTAAGTATGAACATTGTGACTCCAAGGTCATGCTTAGTGTGAATGGTATTATGGGATGCCATTCATGCATTGCACAAGTATGCTTTGAGGTTACTTAAGAGTGTAGTGCTCATATGATATGAAGGTCTAAGTGTAGACTATGCCATGAACATGATGTATCTCTTATGCTCAAGAATTATGTCTTATGTTGACTTATGCTTATATGATGCTTATGTTGGATATTATGATTATGACTATGTTATTGTCTCTTATGCTTATGTCTCATGTTGACTAACCATTTTAAGATGCTCTTATGATGTTATGCTAGCTATCATATTTAGTACTTTTGTACTAATGCATACTCTTGCCTACATTCTAATCAAATGTAGGGTTCGGTAATTTGAGGTCCATTGTTGAGGATAGGTTTCTAAGAAGCAACAAGTTGAAGACTTGGTGAATCCTCATAGTATCGAGGATAAAGCCACCATTTCCTTTTTATCATTTCTTTATGTTTTAGACTTTTGTATGGGCTGTGTCCCAAAGTTTTATTCAAGTCAAGTTTAGATGGTTTGAGACAAAGTGTAGTAAGACTTCCGCGTGTGTTTTATAAAGACTTCGATTGTATGGATAAAGTTTTAAAATTTCCTTACTTTTCTATTATATTATATTATGATATGTTAAGGGCTTGTATGAGACCCCTTCGGGGTCAAGTACGCCATGTTACATCTAGGTTGTACCCCTGAGTCGTGACAGGTCTTGGTTGTGTTTTGATGCAACATGGGAAAGTCATTACCTATGCTTCAAGGAAATTGAAAGTTCATGAAAAGAATTAGTTGACACATAACTTGGAGTTAGTGGCGGTGGTGATTATTCTAAAGATTTGGAGACATTACTTGTATGGTGTATGGTGTTCATGTATATGTGTTCACCGACCACAAGAGTTTGAAGTATGTGTTCACTTAAAAAGATTTGAATCTTCGCCAAAGGAGGTGGCTTGAGTTGTTAAAGGATTATGACATAAGTATCCTATATCATCCCGTAAAGGAGAATGTGGTCACGGATGATCTTAGTCGGTTATTGATAAACACTCAACTACACCTCAACCAATACTAGGGGTAGGCGATCGTAATCTAGTATACAACCCAATGAAGAGTTGGGGTCAAACCCACAGGGAGCGGTACAAGTTTGAATTCAGTTACGAAGTTACAAATGTGGTCTAATCGGTTATAGGAATATAAATTATCGCAAACATTTAACTAAATTGAAAGGGTGACAACAAATGCCAGATGGGGGTATTGGTTTGTCAATTAGCAACTAAAAGAAATACGAAAATAGGGGAATCAACAATGTAGAGAGGAATTCTTGGGATGTGATCGATTATAGGCTAATTTTTCTATATGGATAATTGAAATTTACTAACGATTGCTAAATCTTAGAAGGTAGGATAGACTATAGATGCAATAGCTTTCTCTCGAACAACTATTACGATTCAAGCGAGTTCTCTCAAACCTCGACAAGCTTAACAATATAAATAACCCAAAACCTTAATTTATCTACTCTCTCGAGCTAGATAGGTAGAATCGAGTTTAGGATTCACTCTCTCGAGCTGAACCCACATTAACCCAATAACTACAATCACTAATCAAAAACCTTAGTTCTAAAACCACTTTCTCAAGCAAGCCCAGAACTCTAAGCTAGAATTGCATTTACAAATACAATTCATAGATTATTACACAGTTATCGATTAAACCCACTTCAATTAAGCATTCAAATCAGTAAATAACAATACCCATAAGCTAATTAAGCCAATAATCACATGATCACACCCTAAGAATTGGGGTTTTAGCTACACATCATAAAAAGAGATAAAAAATTACCAACAATATTAGCCATGAGCTGGGTAATAGTTTCCAAGTCTATCCAATGCTTCAAATTGAATTAATTCACAAACCCAATTGCAATTCCTTAAAACCAAGTCTCCAAAGCTTTAAAGTCTACAATGAAAACTCAAAATCTCAGAGAAAACTACAACTATCAAAAACTTTGGGAATCAGAACTCGTCAATCTTATTTTTAAATTTCAATTTAAAGTTTCCCAAATTTTGGCCTTCAGGGCCATTAGGCAAAGTTAGTCGGGCCTCGCCAACCCGGTCGGCGATCCGCCCTTTGCTCCAGTTCATTGCCGGTTTGCCTTAGCTCTTAATCCTCAAGGTTCTGTGACTTTAGGCAATCGAGGTTGATGTCGCCGAGTCATTCGGCGGTCCACCGACTGCCTATTTCTGTCGCCAAGTAGGTTCTTCCCCAGGGGTGGCACGCTGGAACTTTAGGCATTTGAGGACACTTAAACTATGAAAACAAAGCCCTAAATGAGTCAAAATCTCGAACTCATCAACACCCCCAACTTAAACGTTTGCTTGTCCTCAAGTAAGACTCAAGATCAATTAGTTCAACAAGGATGTCTACAAACAGTGCTGCTCAAGAATCAACACAAATGCACACAAAAAGCTCAAACTACACATACAATGCTCAATTGTGCACTCTAAGTTTCAAATTGTGACTCGCCATTATCAAGTATACTCAAGCTCACAATGCTTGCTTCAAATGCAAGTTCAAGCTCAACAAAAGCATTCAAATGCCCTCACACAAGGATGATTCCACGTTCACACAAAATTTCTCAACAATTTAAAATTTCGGAATCAAATACAACTCTCACGCTCACAAAGATGAACACATGCATGACTCCACCCATAGGCTTGCCCTTATTTTCCAATCAACCTTCTTTTCAGCTTACTCAAGATCATGAAGGTCTTTTTAAGGCATGTAATGGGGCTGAGTTTAAAGGTATGATATTTTGGCTTAGTGGCTTCTACCTTCATGAAGTATAGACTAAAAATCATTGTTTCTCCTTCTCTTTCACGTTCAAATATGTTCATAATCCACCCCATTATTCAACTAAGCATGTCTCATCGAATACCCCATTTCTTTTGCTTCTTTCACACACTTTATTTTACAATACTTCTTTTTCATTCTTTTTGCATTTTCATCCTTTTTTCTTTTCTTTTTCTCTTTTTTTTTTATATATGGAGGGGTTCCATCTTTTTCAAAATAATCCATCAAGGGGGATTTTTTCACACTTCTTGACTTTCCGCCTTTTCACCACACCCCCAACTTAGGATTTTAGCCTAAGTTGGCTATTCAATCGAACCAATACTTCATGAAAGTTATGGATAATGGGATAAAGAGGTCAAAGTTGTTCAAGTTTCTTCAAAAGAAACGGATAGGCTCAAAAAGTGCCAAGAAAGGTTCATACTTCTCACAAGGTGGACACAAAGAGGTATATTATTAATTTGGTTCACTATTCAAAACTTTTGCCTAAGATCATTTCAATCGATTGCCTCAATCAATCAATCAGACCAATGAGGCAAATTCTATGTGTCATCAAGCACAATATTCAAGACAACCTCACCACACAAGGCATTCAATATAATTATCAAACAAGACTTCACACTGTCTAGCTAGCGTGCAATGTTCATCACAAGAGACTTAATCGACAATCGGCTAGTCACAACTAGATGCTAAAAGTTCACATATTTCCTATGTAACTCAGTTTGCCTCATCGTAGCCACACATTTATGTCATCCAATTAAGAGAACTATTCATGTCATCAGTATTGACCACAACCGACACTCAAATTTGCAAGAGAACAACAACAATCACACACAATGGCAAATTTTTTTAAAATCGGTTCAAAACCATTGTCATATTAAAAAAAATGGACCACAATGTATCAACAACCGAGATATATATATATATATATATATATATATATATAAACCAATAGGCTCCAATATTCACAAAACCAAAACCAAAAACAAACCAATATTCACAAAAACAGCCCAATAGAGGTAGGTATGGAAATACCTCACCCCACCAACAAAAATAAGCAGTTTTCCTCAAATGCAAATAAAAATAGAAACAGTCTAAAAAGTAACAGAAATGGAGGCAAAAAGTCAGCCTGGGGTGAAGTCTGCATGTCGACAACTCCCTCTGTCTGGGCATCAATGCCCGGTATATCAGAATCCTTGGCTCCACTAGAGCCCACCATAGAAGTATCCTGGAGCGATGCCTGCCTAGCTGTCTCGAACATGGCACCCTCTAAGTCTTCCAAGTCCTCATACACAGTCTCCTCTCTAACACCGAGCTGCTCTACATCTGTCTCCACCTCGGACTCAGCGTCAGCATCATCGCCCCTAGTATCATCTCCGGTCATAGTAGCCGGAGAAATCTCAGATTTGGCTGGAACATCAGCACTCGGCATCTCAGGAATCTCCATGATACCAAAGAACATGGATAAATTAGTGGACTTCAGCTCGTCCACATCTCCACACAGCCCAACAATATTGGCCTTCAAGGCTGTGCCAGTCTCTCTAGCACCCTGGCTCTGCTTAACAGTTTCAACCCTCACAGCAAGGGCATCCAATGCCAACTTGTGGCCCTCAATCAGATCTCTATACTCCCTCATCTCAGCCCGTATCGGGGCCAAGGAAGCATAAATCGCCTGCTCTATCAGCCCAGACATGGAAGCCTCTACCCGGGAGGCACGCACATCAGCAGATTGGACCAGATGGCCCATCTTATAGAGCATGGCCTGGGTGATAGGGGGTCAGGAGGCAGCATCAACAACAAAACTACTGGGAGGGGGTGCAACAAAAGTACTAGGAGTCTCAGAAAGAGAAGGGCCAGATGTCCCTGAGGGCCCACTGGCCTGAGTAGGCATGATTGCCTCAGTCGGCAACATATCCACGTCGACCTCCGGGGATGTATCCAACAGTGCTGCCCTCCTCCTGTCGGCCTCATCCCGCATGTACTCGGCCTCAATACGCCGGATGTTAGTAGAAGAGGTGGGTATCAACTCTATAATCTGTCTTCTCATCTCTCGGAGCTTGGGCCCATCTGCACAACTCGATGATCAGCACCGAAACTGGGAGTGAGGTTTAGCTCTGTTTGGCCCTCATGGCCATCTCTTGCTTGATCAGCAGCCCCAAGTTCAGCTTCTGGCGGTCTATGATCGACCCTAGATAGGCCATTTTCTGGTGTCGGAGGATGGACTCGTTCTGGGACGGCATGATGGTGCTACTAATGAATCCAAACCAGTATCTGGCAGAAACATTAAGGTCCTTCATCTCTATAGGTGCACCTGCCTCAATCCACCTCGGGGTGACATCGGAGAGAAGGGGTGCCAGCCAACCCTTAAGATCCTCTAAAGTCTTCTTCTTGACCAGGTCGAATACATATGCATGAAATCCGATGAACACCCAAGTACCTCATTAATGTCTGAACATCTGCATTTGACCTTCTTCCCTCTAACAACCACGAAGTCCACCGGCTTGAACATGCTGGCCTTCTTCTTCCCTTTAGGGACCAGCTCTTTGTACGCCACATAGAACTCCCGGAACCAAGTAGGAATGTATGGGCCTCGGGGTTTGGTGAAAACCTTGAACTTGTGGAACTTGAGAGTGCTCCACACATCCGAATATCTTTCCACCACACCGTCGGTAGACAATCTCTTCTCATCCAAAATGGCCCTCGAACCCTTGGCCTTTAGTGGATTGAGTGACCGGGGAGGAGGACCTTGAACAGGTGGTGCTTGTACCACTGTGTGTGCTGGAGCTGGAGGAGTAGGCATCGGAGGCTCCGAGATCCTAGATGGATCATGCATAGCTTTGGAGCGAAGCTCCGCTCTCCGGGCCTGTAGTAACTGATCATCTTCTGGCTCGGAGATAGAAGCCTAAGAATCATCCTGAGAACTACCCTCACTGTCGGAGGTAGTGAGGTGTGTGGCGTATACCCCCTCACTATTGGAGCTCTCCTCCGCTGGTGTCAAATCAACGGGCATCTTGCCCTTGCCTTTACCTCCCTTTGGAGGGAGTTTTGTAGCCGGGGCCCGAGAAGCAGCCGCTTCCTCAGTTATAGTAATCCCACGTGCCCGCTTCCGGGGCGGTTGATTCCTACCAGCTACCTTGGGTCTATCCATGCATGCAAAACAATGTGAAAAATGTTAGACGAAGTTACAAAAAATTGCAGGAAAATAGTTGTAGGAAGACTCGTCGAACCGGTCGGTGAGTCGCCGAACCACTTTGGCAAGCCAGGTCGGGTTTGCAGAAAGTTCCTGAAATAAAATGTTCAAAAATCAAAGCTGGTCGGTGATGTCCAGGGCCATTCGGCGGATTGCCGACACCTTTCGGTGAACTAGAAGTAGCTCACCGAAAGTTATAGAACAATTTCAAGAAATTGGGGCGCAGAAGGGCGATCAGGAAGCACTTTCGGTGAGTCACCGAGTGAAATCGGTGAGCACAGGCCTATCGCCAAAATTTATAGAACACAAACTCAACATTTAATTTAGAGAATTAGAGGGCGATATAGGGGACGTTAGGCAAACCGCCGAACCACTCGACGAGCTCGACCCAGCTCACCGAGTAGCCCAACGTGCAAGACTTGTACCCCGTACTTCAAAATCAAGGCCGCAACCCACGAAAACAAAATTAAACACTAACAACATGCAATTAACACAAGACCTATAGGACCCATGCCCTCGGGGTACTCAGACTTCCCCCGATTTGGCCAAAATTAGCCAATTGACGTCTTTTGCCCTTAAGAATGACGTCAACCGCTCTATCATCGAGAAAAATTCAATAATTAGCACAATTCAGGGTTACTCAGACTTCACCCCGCTAGACCCATATCATTCTCAACACAACCCAATCAGTTTAATCAGTCAACAACATGGGAATTAGTCATTTACTACCAAATAATGACGATTTCACTTAAGAACGGGCAACCCAACTATCATACGATAAACCAAACAAAAATACACACAGATATCAACCACAAAATAACAATTGCATTTGATTTCAACCAACTATTTATGCTGGGGTTCGGAAAACCAACCTTGTATGCCAAAATTTGAAAAGCTAGGAAGCAATGAAATCCCCAAAATCCATCCCGAGCAAAGATCCCAAGCAAAATGAAAATGAAAGTATGAGAATTCGAAAAATCTAATATCGATTGTGAGAGTACGGAAGTTAAAAAGTATGAAAGCAAAGAGATTTTTTAATTTAAAACCGTTTGGCCTTTTATAACTCTTTAGTTCGCGCGACAGTCGGCGAAGTAAGTCGATCTCGCCGATCCCCTCGGCGATGCGCCGAGTGGTACTTCACCCCCGCCGAGTTTTACAGAACCTCTAGCAAGCCAGGTGGTTCCAACGACGGTCCAATTCGAGATCGCTGACCTGTTCGGCAAGTCGCCGATTGGACTTTTGGCTCGCCTAGTTTCCATTTTCCTAAAATTTCAACTTTTCAAACTGCACATTCAACACCCGTTATTCAAACACAGAAATAAAAGCATTAAACCTTGGGTTTACTCCCAAGAAGCGCCTTATTTAACGTTGTGGCACGACGTGGATACGCTTTCAAGTTTCATTTTTCGGGTTAGCCAAGGTATCACTTGGTAGACCCCTTTTTGGCCTTGGGTTCAAATGAGATGAAATTTGACCCATTTGCGTTTCCAATTGCTTGATGGACACTGAGTGTGAGGTGACCGTCTAATTGAGTGTGGAGACGTCCTCTTTCATTTCTTTCAAAACTTTGTCTGACCCTTCTACCTTATTGAGAATGCATGCAAGCATGTCTTCTGTATGGAAGTTCTCCGGGTCAGCCCTTTGCTCCTTAGGCTTTTGGCATTCATGGGGTGGGACGTATCTTTCCTTGTCACCATCCCTTTCCTTCCAAGTAGCATTATGGTCACGCCACTCTCTGTCACGGTCTCTCCATCCATCATCTCTATTCCAGCCCGGATTTCCATCCGGCCTTGGATAGCTCGGACGAAAACATCCTCCTTGATTTTCACGGAAGTTCACTTCCTCATTATATAGAGCCTCAAAGTGTGCTTCCTCGGGGTTTTCTCCACCAATACCAACAACATTTACACTCTGCACCACACTACCCATCACATTTTTCGACAAGATATCCAGCTGGGTCATCATTTTGGCCATATTTTGGTCTCTCTCTTGGTCCTTCTCGATCTGCTCTTTTGTTATTCTAAAGGTGAGAGGAGACACTTCATCCTCACGAGTGTACCATGCTCTGTTAATCATGGTCATGCCATCGAGGAGATGAGATGTTGTCTCATAAGGCTGTTGCATTATACCCCCTGGAACAAGTTGATCAGCAACACCTTTGTTCACCGAGTCAAGACTCCTATAGAAGTGTTGTAACAACACGTTGTTCTGAAGTCCGTGAGTTGGACATTGAAGTACCAACTTCTGAAATCTCACCCACGTCTCGTGGATCGGTTCACCTTCCAAGCGTTTGAAGCCTTGAATACTATCTCTTAATCTCATCATCATTGATGGGGGAAAGAACCTTTCAAAGAACACTGCGGTAAGTTCATCCCAAGTAGTGATGGAGTTCCTCGGTAGATCAGCTAACCACTTGGTAGCTTCCCCCATCAAAGAGAATGGGAACCTGATACAGACTGATTCTTGTGAGATATTCTTGAACGAGAATGGACCACATACGTCCACAAAATTCCGAATATGCTCATGGGGATCCTCATGGGTTAGCCCTCCATATAATCCTTTCATTTGAAAGAGCTGTAGCATTGTGCTAGTGACATGGAAGACAACATTCCCCTCAACAGGAGGTAGACGTATAGCACCAACACCACCCAATTGAATCGGGTCATTAACATCATTCATATTTCCGATATCATCTTGGTGGCCAATTTGGCAACGATTACTCCCGTTCATGCTCATTTCTTCCTCTGTTCAAACACAACCAACACAAACACAAAACAAAGTAAGTCGATTCAACTACAACACAAGAAGATCACAATTTAAACTTCAATAATATAATTCTAAACACCACTCCCTGGCAGTGGTGCTATTTTTTATAAAAGCTCAACTACACCTCATCCAATACTAGGTGTAGGCGATCATAATCTAATATAAAACCTAACGAAGAGTTGGGCTCGAACCCACAGGGAGCGGTACAAGTTCGAATTCAGTTACGAAGTTACAAATGTGGTCTAATCGTTTATAGGAATATAAATTATCGCAAACATTTAACTAAATCGAAAGGGTGACAACAAATGTCAGATGGGGAGATTGGGTTGTTAATTAGCAAGTAAAACAAATACGAAAACAGGGGAATCAATAATGTAGAGAGGAATTCTCGGGATGTGATTGATTATAGGCGAATTTCTCTATATGGGTAATTAAAATTTACTAACGATTGTTAAATCTTAGTAGGTAGGCTAGACTATAGATGCAATAGCTTTCTCTCGAACAACTATTACGATTCAAGCGAGTTCTTTTGAACCTCGACATCTTAACAATATAAACAACCCAAAACCTTAATTTATCTACTCTCTCGAGCTAGATAGGTAGAATCGAGTTTAGGATTCACTCTCTCGAGCTAAGCCCACATTAACCCAATAACTACAATCATTAATCGAAAACCTTGGTTCTAAAACCTCTTTCTCAAGCAAGCCCAAAACTCTAAGTTAGAATTACATTTGCAACTACAATTCATAGATTATTACACAACTATTGATTAAACCGAATTCAATTAAGCATTTAAATCAGTAAATAACAATACCCATAAGCTAATTAAGCCAATAATCACATGATCACACCATAAGAATTGGGGTTTTAGCTACACATCATAAAAAGAGAGAAACAATTACCAACTATAATAGCCATGAGTTGGGTAATAGTTTCAAAGTCTCTATAATGCTTCAAATTGAATTAATTCACAAACCCAATTGCAATTCCTCTAAACCAAGTCTCAAAAGCTTCAAAGTCTACAATGAAAACTAAAAAAATCAGAGAAAACTACAACTATAAAAAACATTCGGAATTAGAACTCGTCACCCTTCTTTTAAAATTTCAATTTATAGTTTCCTAAATTTTGGCCTTCAGGGCTATTAGGTGAAGTAAGTCGGGCCTCGCCAACCCGGTCGGTGATCCTCCCTTTGCTCCAGTTCATCACCGGTTTGTCTTAGCTCTTAATCCTCAAGGTTCTGTGAGTTTAGGCAATCGAGGTTGATGTCACCGAGTCGTTCGACGGTCCACCGACTACCCATTTCTGTAGCCAAGTAGATTTTTCCCCAGGGGTGGCACGCTGGAACTTTAGGCGAGCTGAAGAACCACTCTGCGGTTCGCCGAGTGGTCTTGGCGATCACCAGGATTGCCTTCCTTCAACTTCTTCAGCTTGTTTGCTCTTTTTTGCCCGGTAATGTCCTTGCCTTGTTCCTTAGCCTTCATTGATGCAAATCAACGCTTTAACATCAGCTTAGAGCATAAATTAGGCATTAGAGGACACTTAAACTATGAAAACAAAGCCCTAAATTAGTCGAAATCTCAGACTCATCAGTTATCCATGGGTAGTTTTGCTCATGTTGAGAAAGACAAAAAGGAGTTGGTTCATGATGTTCATAGATTGGTATGTTTGGGTGTTTAGTTGGTTTATTCAAGTGAGGGTGGTGTTGTTGTTTATAATGGTTCAGAATCATCTTTTGTATCAGATGTGAAGGCTAAGCAAACTCTTGATCCGATATTATTTGACTTAAATATGTCAGTTTCTGAAAAATCCATTGAGGCTTTCTCACCAGGGGGAGATGGGGTCCTTCGATATCAATGTCGCTTATGCGTTCCAAATATTGATGAGTTGAGATATCAGATTCTAATAGAAGCTCATAGTTCTCGATATTTTATTCACTCGAGAGCCACCAAGATGTACCGTGATTTGTGGAAAATCTATTGGTGGAAGGGGATGAAGAAGGATATTGCAGAATTTGTGGCTAAATGTCCGAATTGTCAAATCCATAAACGGCTCTAGGTCATTAGATGTCAAAATCATTACTTATTATGAGATTCCTTGATTTTCTCTATTATGTTTCTTATATGTATATAAAGGGGCTTGTATAGGGCCTCTTGGCGTCTTTGTCACGACCCAAGGTACACCCTAGGAGTAACATGGCGTATAGGACCTCGATAAGCCCTACACAAGCCACTTAGCATACATAAACAAGTTAATAGAAAATAAATAGATTTTAAAAACACAATTCATATCAAAAGAGTTTATAAAACGAAGCGGAAGTCTACATAGTCTCAATAGCCATCTATTCAATCAAGAGTGACCGGGACGTAACCCTGGCATCACGTACAATATCTACAAAGGAAAGACTGAAAGCCATAAAATATTTGGTCCTCGAAACATGAGGACTCACCACTACTAAGTATGATCAAGGTGACTCCTAGCCACGGAGATGAGAAACTGGAACATCGGACCCTACATTTGAGAAACAATGTAGGCAAGAGTATGCGTTAGTACAAAAATGTACCAAGTATGATAGGAATGAATAGAGATATAAATCATGCTAAAAAGGACCTTGTCGTGCTCATGCAAAGAACAAATTAAAACCATAGAAAAGAGGTTAGAAAACATCATAATAGTCATGGTCAAATGCAAGTAAAACTTCTCTTTTGAACACTTGTGAGATACTTCTTGAAGTAACCTTAGTTCGTCTTTAGTGTGGGAATTAGCCTTAACCGACATAGAGACCATGTGAGCTCTAACATGGAATCCGGTGTCTGCTCCACACTGAAAAGGGTGTCCTCACTTTCCAAGCCAAGAACCTTAACTTCTAGCTTACGTGGATCCACTAGCAAATGTCTGTCTAAGACATTCATGTCTATCTAAGACAATGATCCTATGGTGGCACATAGGTAAGGGATAAGGAGAAACCTCTTGCTACGGGAGAGCTTCCATCTCAATGTCCTCTCGGTGCTAAGCATAAATCCCACGGAATAGTCATAATTCTTTACATTGACTTATCTTTTGTGGAAGGCACTTAAAATCGCCAATCCAAGGTAACTTTCTTTAGAATAGCTTCTAAAACTTGATTCTAGTTAGTTGAGAAAACCTTTCAACTCTTAAGAATCCTTATGTGAGTAAATCCTTTCACATGCATGTATTGAGTATTATGTGAGAAACCCTTTCACAACAACAACAACAACATATAAGTTTTACTCTCAAAGCGTCTTAAATCATTTTCATCATTTTCATAAAGAACATGCATATCTTCAGAAACTTCTTCTTTCATAGCTAAAAGCCCACATTATATCATCATAGCTTAGAAAAAACATGGGCTATGCATTGGATCATGGGGATTCATCTTAAAATCATGGAATTATCTCAATTCATGCTTAATAGATCATAAAACAATCAATTATATCAATATTGAAAGGAACCCATAACATAGAAGAAAATCCTAACTTCAATTGGGAATTTCTAACTTCAAAATTGGGGAAATTTAGGAACTCTATGGAGGAAAGGGCTCCATAGATGAAGACTATCATACCTTAATGACAAAAGGTTGGGTTCAATGGTGGAATTGGATATTAGACTTGAAAACCTTAGTCTTCTTATTCAAGCTTCTAGAGAGAGAAATATTGGAGAGGATGAACTTGTTCTTCTTTTGGGAATTTGAGAGAATGACTTGAATTTGGTGATTTTGGGGGTAAAAACCTTTATATAGGAACGACATGGTATTGAATTAAAATAAGTAGGAAAAGACCCAAAAGCCCATAACCTAAAATTGATTGAACTTACTTGACGGGAGCCTTCACGGCCCGTCATAGGCCACACGGCCCGTAAACCAGGTCGTGAAGAGGACCTTGACTGAGGGGCCTCCCTGTTGCCATTCCATGACAGCCTTGACGACCCTTCAAAGGTACCACAACCAATCTAATGGTCCGTGGTCCTTGACCAGTGGCTGGGGGAGAAGGCCCCCTCCTGGCGCCCACCTAATGACCTAGCTGACGGCCCGTAAACCTCTCCACAAGCCGTCTAGGCCTCCGTGGGAGGGATGCCTTCTCACGTGGTTTTGAGAAACTTACAACGAGCCAACTCACAAATTGTGGTTCCATTCACGGCCCGTTTGGGGCTTCGTAGGGGGTTCCATGGTCCAGTCTTGGCTTGTGAGTTTCCTGACTGACCCCTTTTCTAGCCTTTCTCGAATCTGAGGTGTTACAATATCTCCTCTTTGGGAACATTGTCCTCGAATGAGATTCAACACATCATAATGGAGGTAGAACTAGACCTAACATCCCTACATGCATGATATCACCTAAATGCACATATCCGAGGAGGAAACATCAACTCCAAGCTAAAGCATGTTCAAAACGTCATTTCATCTGTTATGTATGCAACTCATACTCAAATACACATAAACATGAAGAAATCAATCAACTAACTCATTTTTTCTCAAAAATCAAACTTTTTCATGAACATGCATAAATGAAGAAATCATGGGAATAACTAAGAAACATGACACCAAAAGAGTAAACTATGAGGAACTAAATACCTCAAGCTAGAGTAGGGACGGAGGGAAAGAGATGAGGATATCGGGATATCATATCGGCCTCGACCTACCAAGTAGCACCCTCAACTAACTTATTCCTCCAAAGTACTTTTACCAAAGCAATTTCCTTATTTCTCAAATTTCAAACTTGTCGGTCTAAGATCTCAATTGGAACTTCTTCATAAGAGAGGCTATCCTTTATGCCAAGACTCTCCAATGGTACTATAGATGTCGGATCACCAACAAATTTCTTCAACAAAGAGACATGGAAAATCGAATGCACCGATGCCAAGTCATTAGGCAATTCCAGTTCGTAAGCAACCTTACCAACACGCCTCAAAATCTGATATGGGCCCACATAACGGAGAATAAGCTTCCCTTTCTTCCCAAATCTCATTACACCCTTCATGGGTGAAATTTTCAAGTAGAACCCAATCATTCACTTCAAACTCAAGATCTCTTATTCTAACATCGACATAGGAATTTTGTCGACTTTGATCTGATTTCAACCTTTCTCTAATAATCCAAACTTTCTCCATAGCCTCATGTACCAACTCAGGACCTATCAAAGCAACTTCACCCACTTCAAACCAGCCTATGGGAGATCTACACCTCCTATCATATAGAGCCTCAAATGGAGCCATACCAATACTGGAGTGATAGCTATTATTATACTCAAATTCAATCAAAGGCAAATGATCATCCCAATTACCCTTGAAGTCAATTACACATGCTCTCATCATATCCTCTAAGGTTTGGCCATACTAAGCTTAACATGAGTACCAAGACCCTTTTGGAAAGATTTCCAAAACTGAGAAGTGAATTGGGTACCACGATCGGAGATAATAGACAAGGGCACTCCATGCAACCTAACCATCTCTCTTAAATACAACTTATCATAGTCCTCCGCCAAATAAGAAACCTTGATGGGAATGAAATGAGCTGATTTTGTCATTCGATCTACTATAACCCAAATCGAATCATGTTGTCGTCGAGTGCGAGGCAAACCAACAATGAAGTCCATATTGAAATCTTCCCACTTCCCTATAGGAATACTGATGTCTTGGGACAAACCTCCCGGTTTTTTATGCTCAACTTTCACTTGTTAACAATTAGGACACTTAGCCACAAATTCTGCAATATCCTTCTTCATCCCATTCCACCAATAGACCTCCCGCAAGTCACGGTTCATCTTGGTGGCTCCTGGGTGAATGGAATATCGAGAACTATGGGCTTCTGATAATATCTGATCTCTCAAGTCATCTATATTGGGAACACACAAACGACCTTGATAACGAAGCACACCATCTCCCCCTTAGGAGAAAGACTCTACGGACTTTTTAAGCATTGCTTCCTTCAATTCAACCAAAGTCGGATCAAGACCTTTCTTAGCTTTCAGATCTACCACAAAATATATTCTGAACCATTTTGAACCATAACACCACCCTTGGTGGAGTCTACCAATCGAACACCCATCCGGGCTAATCTATCAACATCTCGAACCAACTCCTTCTTACTATCCTCTAAATGAGCAACGCTACCCATTGACAATTGACTTAGAGCATCCGCCACTATATTTACTTTACCGGGGTGATAGAGAACACTCATATCATATTCCTTTAGTAACTCAAGCCACCTTCTTTGGAGAAGATTTAGATCCTTCTGATTAAACACATATTGCAAACTTTTGTGGTCGGTAAAGACATCAACATGAACACCATATAAGTAATGCCTCTAAATTTTCAAAGCAAACACAACCGCCGCTAATTCTAAATCATGGGTGGGATAGTTCTTTTTGTGCACCTTAAATTGCCTTGAGGCATAGGCAATGACTTTCCCATTTTGCATAAGGACACACCCTAACCCAATTCTTGAAGCATCACAATAAACAACAAACCCATCGGTTCCTTCCAGTAAAGTCAACACCAGAGCGGAAGTAAGTCTATCTTTCAAATCTTGAAAACTCTTTCCACAAGTTTCTAACCATAATAATTTAGCTTTCTTTTGGGTTAATGTCGTCAATGGAGAGGCAATCGACGAAAACCCTTCCACAAACCTTCTATAGTAACCGGCTAATCCCAAGAAACTTCAAATAACCGAAGGGGATAGAGGTCTAGGCCAATTCTTTACCGCATCCTTCTTCTTAAGATCTACCTCAATACCCTTTCCAGAAACAATATGACCAAGAAAAGCCACGGACTTCCACCAAAACTCACATTTACTAAGCTTTGTAAAGAGTTGTTGTTCCTTAAGGACTTGCAACACAATCCTCAAATGATAGGTATACTCGCCTTCATTCCTTGAATAGATCAATATATCATCAATGAACACAATCACAAACATGTCAAGGTATTGCCTAAACACCCTATTCATTAAGTCCATAAAAGCGGTCGGAGCATTAGTCAAGCCAAAGGACATCACCAAAAACTCAAAATGACCATATCGAGTTTGAAAAGCCATTTTCAAAATATCATCTTCCTTCACCCTCAATTGGTGATAACCTGACCAGAGGTCAATCTTAGAAAAATAGCTTGCTCCTTGTAGATGGTCAAACAAATCATCTATCCTTGGGAGAGAATACTTATTCTTAATGACCACCTTGTTCAACTGATGATAATCAATACACATACAAAGTGAACCATCTTTATTTCGAAAAAACAAGACTGGAGCACACTAGGGGTTGCACAAGAGTGCTGGCCCTGGCGATTGCATGGTTTCTTCAATTCTGCATTTCTAAATCATCCTTTCAATTTCGATTGATTCTAACTCAAAATTCATAATCAGATGGATGCTATAAATTCCTCTAAAAAATCATAAAATACTGTACGGCCATACAATATACTCTCTACTAGACGAGGGAGATATAAAGGTAACGTTGACGCTATGAAAAAAAAAGTCATACCCCTACCCTTTGGGTAGGAAATCCACAGGAAGAAGCAGAAGCATTCTCTCCCGCATTCCTTCTAGCATATGCCCTTTGAGTGGCCATATCCTGTAGAGCATCAGATAAGGATTAGGAGAGAGACATTATAGAGTTACACTTTATCACATGACTTAGAGTAATGAAAGAAGTGGAGTTTCCTAATCATCTTATAGCCTCTCATTCATAAATGTGGCGCGCTTCACACTCATGAACAAGACTCTACTCAACGTGGCTTATGAGACTTCCTAGGACCTTTCTAAACCTTGTGCTCTGAATACCAAGTTTATCACGACCCAAGGTACACCCTAGGAGTAACATGGAGTATAGGTCCTACACAAGCCACTTAGCATATATAAACAAGATAATAGAAAATCAAGAGATTTTAAAAACACAATTCATATGAAAAGAGTTTATAAAACGAAGCGGAAGTCTACATAGTCTCAATAGAAATCTATTACATCAAGAGTGATCAGGACGTAACCCAGGCATCACGTACAATATCTGAAAGTAAAGACTGAAAGCGATAAAAGGTTTGTTCTTCGAAACATGAGGATTCACCACTACTAAGTATGATCAAGGTGACTCCTAGCCACGGGGGTGAGAAACTGGAATGTCGGACCCTACATTTGAGAAAAATGTTGGCAGGAGTATACATTAGTAAAAAACTGTACCAATTATGATAGAAATGCATAGAGATATAAATCATGCTAAAAAGGACCTTTTCATGCTCATGCAAAGGCCAAGTTAAAACTATAGGAAAGGGGTTAGAAAACATCATAATTGTCAAGGTCAAATGTAAGTAAAACTTGTCTTTTGAACACTTGTGAGATACTTCTTGTAGTAATCTTAGTTTGTCTTTAGTGTGGGAATTAGCCTTGACCGACATAGAGACCGAGATATAACATGGAATCCGGTGTCTTCCCCATACCAAAAAGGGGTGTCCTCACTTGCCAAGGAAAGAACCTTAACTTCTAGCTTACGTGGATCCACTAGCTAATTTCTGTCTAAGACAATGATCCTATAGTGGCATATAGGTAAGGGATAAGGAGATTGCTACTATAAATCTGACCTCTAGGTACGGGAGAACTTCCATCTCAATGCCCTCTCGGTGCTAAGCATAAATCCCACAAATAGTCATAATTTTTTACATTGACTTATCTTTCATGGAAGGCACGTCAAATCGCCAATCCAAGCTAACTTTCTTTAGAATAGCTCCTAAAACTTGATTCTAGTTAGTTGAGAAAACCTTTCAACTCTTAAGAATCCTTATGTGAGAAAATCCTTTCAGATGCATGTATTGAGTATCATGTGAGAAACTCTTTCACAACAACAACAACATATAAGCTTTACTCTCAAAACTAATTAAATCATTTTCAAAAAATCATGCATATCTTCATAAACTTCTTTTTTAATAGCTAAAAGCCCACATTATATCATCATAGCTTAGAAAAACATGGGGTATGCATGGATTCATGGAGATGCTTCTTAAAATCATGGAGTTATCTCAATTCATGCTTAATAGATCATAAAACAATCAATTATATCAATATTGAAAGGAACCCAAAACATAGAAGAAAACCCTAACTTCAATTGGGAATTTCTAACTTCAAAATTGGGGAAATTGAGGAACTCTATGGAGGAACGGGTCATACCTTAATGCCAAAAGCTAGGGTTCAATGGTGGAATTGGAGACTTTACTTGAAAATCCTGGTCTTCTTCTGCAAGCATCTAGAGAGAGAAATATTGGAGAGGATGAACTTGTTCTTCTTTTGGGAATTTGGGAGAATGACTTGAATTTGGTGATTTTGGGCGTAAAAACCTTTATATAGGGCTTTGGGTAAAGGGTAAAACGGCATGGTATTGAATTAAAATAATTAGGAAAAAACCCAAAAGCCCCTGATTTAAAACTGATGGAACCTACTTGACGGGAGGCTTCACGGACGTGGACCGGGTCGAAAAGAGGCCATTGACTAAGGGGCCTCCCTATTGCCAGTCCATAACAGCCTTGACGGCCCCTCAAAGGTACCACGGCCCGTCTAACGGTCTATGGTCCTTCACCAGTGGCTGGGGGAGAAGTCCCCCTCCTGACGCCTACCTAACAACCTAGTTGACGGCCCTTCAACCTCTCCACGGGCCGTCTAGGCCTCCGTTGGAGGGACGCCTGCTCAGCTAGTCTTGGGGAACTTACCACGAGCCACCTCACGGACCGTGCTTCCCTTCACGGCCCATCTGGGGCTCAGTGGAGGGTTCCATGGTCCAGTCTTGGCTTGTGAGTTTCCCACTTGACCCCTTTTATAGCCTTTCTCAAATTTGAGGTGTTACAGTCTTATACGTCATGTCACGTCTAGGATGTATTTTGGTTCATGACAAACAATCAAGCTGAGGTAATGTCAGCAACTTTTGGGATGACTTGATGCATTCAACATGGGTATAGTAGGGTCATTTTGGAAGTAGATTCTGATCTATTAGTTAAGTAGCTCAAGAAAGAAACATCCCTCCTTGGAGCATCAACAAATATATCATGGAACTTCAAGACTTGATTAAAATGACTGATTATTTTTAATGAAATCATGTCAGAGAAGCCAACTTCCCTGCCGATACTCTCTCAAAACACAGTCATTTGGTAAAGTCTAATCAACAATTCTACAATTAACATCAAATCCTTCATGACACTAGAGGCTATATTAATATAGACAGGATGGGCATGACATGTTTCAGAACGAAAAAGTTGAAGATGATCAAAAAGCCACCTTAGATGATGACTTATCAGTACCTCTGGAACAAGTTGTCACTTGTTTAGTTATTTTTGATCACCTTCTTCCTTTAAGCTATATTGTTATAGGTATAGCTTCTAGGAAGAGGTAATTTTTGGTTAGGCTCTTTTCTTTATTGTAAGGGGAGAGTCCCTTACTTATGCTTTTCTAGTATATATGGATTGAGAGGAGTCCTCTTTTTTAGGTGCATAGTTCTAGGTTACATTTCCTAGTATTGGGGACAAGTTGATAAGCCTTACTGAGCTAGTCGACTTATGAACCACCATAATATTGGAGGTTAGGTTTATGCCCCCTCCTTGTATATTTTATTTTATTTGTATGTTATGGCATGGGGTTTTTCTAAGCCCCTGACGCCCCAAGGGTCATTAAATTTTTTTTAAAAAAAATAGCCTACACCTAGGCTAAGGCCAAGAAAGAGCCACCGATAACAATACAACCAAACATATAGCTACAACATGGCATGATACAATGACGCACATAAAGTAGACATGTTCAAATACCCGAAAACTACCACCATAAGAGCTGAGGCATGGATTTTATCCACTAAGATGATACAACCAGAAATCCCCACCCCAGGCTAGCTAATTAACATAAATTTACCAACACAAGCTCAATCTAAGAGAGATAAGTCGTAGGCTACCTCTAAAGCTGACTACACGCGCTCCAAATCCACTAACTAAGAGCTTTACCCTTCCGAACTGCATATGATCACTACCACACTATCAAATAAATGATTGTCATGTCAATACATATGTTTTCCATATAAATCTCAATAATTGAAGACAAGACTAAAATCAGGTAAAAAGGATATTTTGGGACCTACACCAAAAATCGTGAAATTGATTTTTTTTTCAAATAGTCCCATTAAGATCTAGGAACTTGTGCCCTAAAAATGGGCACAATCCGAGTCTTAAACATAGCCAAAATACTTCATTCATAAAAAATTCACCAAAAACACCATTAAAGGCTAAGACGGAGGAAGTTGAGGGAAACTTACAGGTCTAGGAGCATGAACGACAACCTTGTCAACACTCCAACACACTTCAAACCTCACTTCAATAAAATCCTTAAGAAATCACCACAGATTTAATTCTCAAAGTCCCAAAACAAAATAAGAAATAAGAGGGAAGAATAGTGATTTAATCATTGTAAAGGCCGCACTGGTGACCTCGATGCCACAGGTGCAGAAATGATCCACCGATGTGGAGGTCCATTGGTGAACCTGCTCCATAGGAGCGCGCCTCTGCAACCTCGGCTCTGCAGGAGCGAGGCCTCCTAACCTAGGCCCATTCGCAGTTGAGACTACCTCTCCACAGGAGTAAGCCTAGGCCCCATTGCAGCAGAAAAACCAGCATTTGGGATTAAAATCCCAAGTCTCAACCAGACCTTCAAAAAATTGTTCCAGGTCCCACCAATCCAAAACGAATATGCTAGCCACTAAGAAATGGCATTCCAGACACAACAGAACTATTGAAACTATCAACGATGGTCGTCTCGACAAAAAGTGAGTCCCACACCCAAGCTCCATTTTAAGCCAAAATTCACTCGATAGCTTGAAATGAGTCTAGAATCCCTGGGTCCAGCACATAAGGTCCTCCTAGACCTAACTCGATGCTCCAGAGATAACAAAACCATAAAAAAATCATTCTGAGGCAATTTACTTGAAGTTTTTACCAAAGGCTTTCAAGTTTCAAAAGCTCTAAAATACATGAATTCACATAAAAACCAAACAAACGATGAAGTGACTGAACTGTCAGTCCTAGCTGTCACGATCCGAGCCTACACCCTGGACGTGGCCAGCACTCGAGAACCATTGTTGGTCCCCAAGCGAACCCTCATCATGGCTGATTACAAGCGGAAGACTAACTTGACCATACATAAGCATCAAATTGAAAGAAACATTTAAAAAGAGTTTATTGAATCTCAAAACTTCACTGAATATACTGAGAATAAACATAAGTTTTAAATAAAACATCTGAAAACTGAAAGACTCTCCAAAACTGTCTATCTATGAAGCCTCTACTATACAAAGATGAGTGTCAGGACAAGAGCCACGTCTCCTCAAAAGAACTACTACTAACAACTCATAAAATTGGAGTACTCTGAAAGCAAGGAGGTCTCACTCATAAGCAGACGAGCAGATGAAGTGATCTCAACACTCTTGTTGAGGATCCTAATAACCTGTATCTGCATCATTAAAAGAGGCAAGTCGAATGACATTAGTACATTGAATGTACGAGTATGTAATATAGCTGAATAACAAATAACTGAAAGAAAGGACTGGAATAGATAGCAATGTACTCAAGATGAATGTAAAGAAATAAAGGAGTTAAATCATTTAAAGCTTTACAAAATACTTTCTCATATCTGAACTCAACATAATAAGTGATATATAAAAATATACGTTAACTATATTGGGAGATTCTCTAATCGACAACCATCACTATGAGTTACGTGATGATACAACGTCTCGCCCATGCTGTTAGAACTGTCCTATACCTTGTAGGGGTATAGAACACCTCAACTAAGTGGATCCACTAAGTTATGCTTAAAAAGCAATAAGGAATCATCTAAAAAGTATGTCCCTTTACCCATGTTGGCATACATGGTTTATGAGGACTTTGAGTTGTCTGAACTCGTTTCCATATCGGTACTCAATACTACTCCCAATAATATATACTCATGGTCATATGTTTAAAAACATAACTCTTCCTCTGGTTTGAGATAATTGCTCAAACTACCCTCTTAAAAGAGGTAACTGCTCTTGAAATATCTTTTGAACTCATAACTCATTTAGAAATCTCAGTTTCTCTTTTATCAATGTAAAAATTGATACCTCTGGGAATACATAGTCCCCTTATACTCTTACTCAAATTCATACTTGAAAACTCTTTCTCAAAAACATTTCAAAATCATATTTTAATATGATCATTGATGACTCGAAAAGTCATACTGCATAAACATTGATGGTATATCTAGATACCATATTGCTCATACATTGATGGCATACTCGATTGTCATAATAATCATGTTTTAGAAACTCTTTTCGCAAAATTCATCTTTACTTTCTCAAAACTCAGTTTAAGAACTCAAGTGTTAGCTTTAAAAAGCTTTTCAAAATTTATAACTCAAATCATAGGGTTCATGTGGAATTATGTACATAAACGACTCAACTCAGGAATCTTAATAGCAATAAGGAAACTCAGTACTCAGAACTCAAGGACTCAAGAACTTGAAACTCATAACTCAACGATATTTCTCCTCTTAAAAATTCTCAATTCATAGGGTTCATGCTGAAATATAGACATGAACGAATCAACTCAAGAATCTTAATGCATAACATATAACAATTCAATAATTAGAAATAGAATTTCAAAAAAAAAAATAGGAACTCGAGAACTCAAAATTAACTCATTTCAAGAATACTATAATCTAGGGATAGAATCCTCGATTACTCTTTTACTGATTTGAAAGTAGATGTAGGGTGTGAGGATGAACTAGTCCAGCACTATGATATCCTTACATACCTAGAAGAACAAGGTTCTTGAAGAATCTTGAAGAATAACTTGATTAGAAACCTTGAAACCCTAGCTTGAAGGAGAAATATCAAGAAAACTTTTCTTGAGATTTCTTGAATTAGTTTCTTGAAATCTGTATGGCCAAGAATTATGATTTTCATTAGTGATTCATAATTGTATGGAGGAATTTGAGTTGGAAAGAATGGAATTCTTGGAGAAAGACTTACCTTGAAGAACAATCTTGAAAAAGATTGAAAGAATCTTGAATAGAGTCTTCTACTTTGATTTTTCCTTAGGGTTTGAGAGAGAAGAGAATGATAAATTAAGAGATGAAAATCTAATTGTTTTGGGTCTTTAATTAGACAAGAAATTTGTTTAGGGTTTTCTTAGAGGTAAAAAGATAAAAACGACCTTTTTAATGTTTTTCCATCGGCTAATTCGTCACTACATTGTATCAGGTTACTAAAATGGTCACAACTTTTTACTTAAAAATCGAATTATTGTGAAATTGGTGGCGTTGGAAAGAAGATTCAAATACCTTAAATTTGATTGGTTATGGGCCATGTAACTCTTTATATTCTAAGAGATATGGTCGTTTGAAGTTGACCCAAAGAGAATCTTACATCAAAACTTAATCGGTAAGGAAACTTTCAACTCAACTTTGTGCTAGAATATTTTAGTGACCTTAATTGATATCCAAAATCATTCTCATACTAAAGAATTTACCTTTACAAATATGAGTAATTTAAGAATAACCGGATAAGACCTTATATGCAAATAAAGAATAGTTCGGGCTTTAGCTTAAAAAGAATTTGGGTGTTACACTAGCGAGTCAAAAATGACTTGGGATCGCTATAGGAACGCTCCAAACACCAACAATAATGCAAAATAGAGGAAATAACCTAGAGAGACATTATAATATCAGCATGATACTTGATTCAATGTAAAATAATATATTTGATATATGTACAAGCGTGATACTTGATTCGCTAAGGATTTGTCACACCCCAAATTAGGGGAGGCGTATTAGGTACTCATTACTTTATTTGACTGAGTTAGATACTAAAACATAATGGAAAGGTTACAATGAGGGCTGACAAGGCCATCATAATTAACTTTTGAAACAAGATATCTAGACCGGTGAGGTCACAACAATATCAATGACATAATAAAAGGGTTGGCAAGGCAAACTTAATTGATAAAGAACTATCAAGCCAACAAGGCTACAACTGAAATCATATATATTATAAGATGACAAGGCAATAAATAGAAGAAGAGAAAACCCAAAAAGGTATGTCCATAAGTCTCTATGAATAATGCAACTCAACTAATTGAAAAGAGACCTCAACGATACCAACAATTATATACAAAACTCAAGCATGTAAAACCTAGATATAACCAATAGCTCCAAGAAGAATGGAGCTTAACAATCCTCAGGTAAGACAACATTTTTATTACAAAGACCGACTAGGACCTTTGTACAAACATGTAAAATGAAATGCAGCATCCCCAAGCAATGAGACATCGGTACGAATGAAAATATACTGGTATGTAAGGGGGAAAGTAAAATCATTATAACCTATGATAAAAGGGTAATCGAGTGAAACTCTATGATAGCTAACCTTATAGTAATTAAATATGCATGACATGTTCATGTAATCATGTATTGTTAATACATATATATAGATGGACATGCATGATATATGATGAGTGGTGGATTTCCACTCATATGAGGCCCTTTTCATAGTTATTTTGGCCTTTTTATATAAGAATTGATGCTTTAAATGTGATTTTCTTCATATTTTTAGAAAAATGAAATGATGAGTTGATTTAGAAGATGTTTGAAGAAACAAAGTGAAATTGAAGAAAAAAGAGGTCAATTGGAAGAAAGTGGAATTGGCAGCAGATTACTCATCGTGACCGTGTGAAATAGAGGTCGTGATCACGTAGACCAGGAAAATTAGACCTCGTGACCGCGTGGTCAATGTCCGTGAACGCGTGATATCAAGACACTACTAATCGCGATCACGTGAGTAAGTTGTCATGACCGCGATGAAGGAATCACCTGGCGGATTGGAAATTTCACCAAATTGATCCCAGAACCCTTTTTACACACATCAGCAGTCATTATTCATATTATTCCATTCCTAATCCAAGTTAAAATAGATTTTAGTTCATCTTCTTAGCTTAGAGTGGACAAAACTAATAGTGTTCATAATTTTGGGTTGAGACTTTGAAGGCAAGTTGCCTCACAATTCACATTTAGGTTAAAAGATTATCTGCTTAATATTAAAATCTCTTATTCCCTTCTTAAATTTCTTGCTTTACATTGCTAGAATTATGGGTGTAATTGTGTGTTTGAAATTGGAGTTTTTGTGTCTGAATAGACAAAACTATTTGGGTATTTGATTTATCACTCTATTTATTTTGTGATTCCTTTATTCCATGCTCAATTTCATGAAATGGGTTTAATCTAGTTTGCATGGTTTAATCTATGATTTAAGAGTGCACGCTCAGATCTAGCTTCCGATCTTTGTGAGTTGTGCAAAATATAATTCTTAGAAGTGGAGAATTAGGTTAGTACTCATATTTGACTTTGGGTCCTAAATTTGAGACCAAAATGAGATAATTTAGGTCTACTTTTTTTAATGCTAAATTTACTAGAAATAGGGGTATAGGGGTTTAGATTAAAGTCTTGGATTGATTTGTTGTTGAACACGATTGAGAGAGAAAAGAGATATCGTTAAATAACATTTTGAGACCGAAAGGATATTAGTGTTGACTAATTATGATCTAGCCTATCTATGATTAGTTTAGCATGTGTTGAATTGCGATGGATCATTGAGTGTTGATTGAATTTCGAATTTCCTAATTTCCATATATCTCTTGCTTGATATTGTTAGAAATGCTAAGCAGATCATGTCTTCCTACCCTCTCTGAACCTATTCGTAACTCCACTTCATGTTCCAAGGCACACACTTTTAGTTTTTATACACCCTGTTATCTCAAGTGTGCATATACGTTTCATTTGTAAAGAACATCATTTAATGCTACCAAGGTGCATACATCATTTGTTTTTGTCTGTGCCTCATAAGAAGTGATATTTTATTTATAATTTTAAATCTGATGCGTTTATTAACTCGTGCTAAAAATACGTTTATTATTGCTTGGTTACAAAAATCACTTTTGATTTAATAATCTTGTATTTTACATGTTTAGGTTCAAACTCGAAGCTATTCATTCTTTATCTTTTCAATTGCCAACAAATTGTTCTTTGTGAGATTCGACCCTGACTCTTAGTTGGATATTTTTATTGATGACGACTGCTTATACTTTTAACTTCTTTTGAGTTTAATTTGAGTGTTATCAATATACCCAATCAAATGCAAGTAATGGCGGTCTCTTCTGATATATTATCGACATCATATTTATCAACCGGTGGCCATCTGTACAATATACATATACTTTTGGGCAAATAAGCTCCCTCCCCTCCTAATGGAACCAGGTTGTCTGATTGGCAAATTGTAGTCCCTGTAAGAGTTCCATAAGTTCTGCCTTAGTGTTATTTGATATGGCTAGGTTACCCATGAATCCCACAATCCATTTACCTATCGTATCTCTTATTATTCCGCCAGTTCCTCCTTTATGAGGATTTGCAATGGATGATCCGTTAGTGTTTAATTTGTAGCCATTTGTTGGGGGTTTCCATTTCACATATATTACTTTTGATCTTGGAGGTCTCCTCGGGGTACCTATTAGGGCCATAAATTCTATGATATAGTTATAAGGTGTTAGGAGTTATTTGTACATAAGAGGGGAACGAAAAGCCACCTTTTGATCTTTACAACAGTCAAAACAGAGGAGGAATCTAAAGAGCAAAAATACATAATAAATATTTATCCTCCTCCAAGAGACTACTTAACAAACAAAGAAATCTGATTTTGCATAGCGGATCCTCATGGACGGTAAATGTCACTTGTCCATAATGAAGGAACCTTTAACATTTTTAGGAAGCTATTGGAAATTCAAGTAGATGTGCCCGCTGTAATTTTTAGGAACCTTTAACCTTATCTCTCTTAATTTATTTATAGAATTTGATATAATTATGTGATAAGTTTTCTTATAGTTTTATATTATTCATAATTTTATTAAAATGAATAATGGGTTAAGTGTTATGTAATGTCTCAATTTAATGAATGAAGATAGCTTTAATTGAGTTTGGCATTAAGATAATAGTTCAAAGAACTCAACATTATCTGACTCAATTACCGAATCAACATGAATTTTAGGATTATCAGATTTGTGAACCAAAAACCGACATGCCTTACTATTCACAGCATATCCAATAAATACACAATCCACTATTTTAGGTCTAATTTTCACCCTCTTGGGTAAAGGAACCTCTACCTTGGCTAAACACCCCCACACTTTGAAATAATTCTGTCACGCCCCAAACTCAAGGGGCGCAACTGGCTCTTAATGCCGAAACTCAAGCCCGAGCTGATCCTGCTGAACCATTTGCTACTAGCGCATGGCAGCCACACGCAATCAAGAAAACAAACAAGTATATCTCGGCTTAAAATTAAGCCATCGGCTGGCAAGGCCCCTGTCTACAGATCTATAAAAGAAACAGCTACTCCCAAGAGTTCATATAAGGAAATATCCAACTAGCACAAAAGTCCTGATTGGGCCGTCGAGGCCACCATGATCTCTATACAAAAACTGAAAGCATGTATATATTAAGACAATACATCAAACATCTAACAAGCTTCAGCAAACCAACAAACTAGGCCTGCATGGCCATAACGTAGCTATACACCCCACACACTAGTCTGCAAGCCTCTAAGAGTGGTAAATATTGGCAGGACAGGGCCCCAGCCTACCCATAAAAATATATACGACAAAAGCTAACAAACCTCTCAACTCTGGCAGCTCCGGAGGA